>VXAL01000403.1:41413-197249 GCA_013399475.1 Chauna torquata | reverse complement strand
GGGGGAGGGAATGCTATGGCAGTCTTTGCATAAGATCAGCAGGAAAGCACGAGGTAATTAGAGAGCTGTTACCCTGCTATAAACCCAGGGAATGGCAGTCACATGCTGAAAGTTGATTGTGGAGGTGGTCACACACCATCATTAACAATACTCAGTAAATAGGCTTCTCAAATGAAGTTCTCGAAATCTGCCTCATAGTGAAAAAGGTGAGATGTTCAGTGTATTTATCTATGAATGGGCTAAAGGGTGAATAGAGGGGACTGCAAAGTGGGTTGTGGGTATTACAAGTGCAAGTAAATAATCACAGGAGTACCTGATCTTGGCACATGATGCACTCTCCAGCAGGCAAGATCTTTATTTAAGGACTGCAAGGTTTTAAAAGGCGTGCCCAATTCACTGGGCTCAGGGAAAGACTGGGACAATCCATGGGCTGACATTCGGGCAGTCACACATGCAACAGGAGTCATCTCTTCTGGTCTTGATATCTATGGAGATCTTCTAGAAATGTCCTCTACTGAAAGATCAGCAGATCTCCAACAGACTTATTGCAGTATCTGAGAAGAGTGTTTGTACTCCATATCTTAATACAGTGCTATCTATAAAAAAGTATAATTTAGTCTTCCTCAAAGAACTAGATTTATTACAACTTCTTATCTTTAAACCTTACAGAACGCAGAGAAAATAAAGTGATCATAACAAGCTGATTACACAATATATTTATTAGAGACATAAATAGTTTAAACTGCCAAGAAACTGGATAAGTTTCCTAAAACAGGCAAAAATCACAAACTGTGAAAATAAAATTAATCCTACAGAAATTGTAACGTTTATCCACCACAGAGTTAACCAGTTTGGTTGTGGAGCCGATGGTGGAACCAGCCTGCCAGGCTGCACTGGAGGCTGCTGGGGCTGCATGTGGACAGGGCGATGGCCAGTCCCCATGTCCCCTTGTCCCCTTGTCCCCATGGCACAGTGTGCACACCACCCCTGGGTCTAATGCAAGACTTGAATCTGGTTGTGGTAAAACCTCTCCTGGAGGCACCTCTGGCTTCTCACAGTTGCAGTGTTTCGTGGTTTCTGGTTGCTCCCAACTTACAGCCTCTTAGCAAATGAAACTGCTGTTTGCTCTGTGTTAGGGCTAGCTGGAAAATACCAACTCGCAAAGCCTCCCTTGTTTTCTTGGAAATATCTTGTGGTGGGGAAATCTGCCTGGGGTTCAGCTCAGCTGCCAGGCTGTCCCCACACATGGAGCTGGGATTCCCAGGGCTGCAGGTCTTATGGGCAGCACTCGGCCACCCGCCCCGCGCTGTCTTCTCTGCAAAGTCCACCTCCCAGCGCCATTGCAACCAGTCAGCTAGGTTCACCCCTGACTGGGGACACTGGACTCCCTAGGCAGTGCTGGGAAACGGGGCATAGGCAGAAAGTGCTCTGAGCAGTGACACTGACTGACAGCATCACATGGCCCTGGAAGCATCTGGAGAGTTCCCTGTTCAAAGGAAATGCAGAAAAGTTTCATTTTCAGCCCGGTTCAGATTGAAATGAGATTTCAACTACCCCATATATTCATTTTCTTGGAAATCACACTTTCTGATCAAGTTCTGATTTCTTTTTTCAGTTTGTCTCTTCAGTGGTCAGCAAATACAGCTCTCCTCGTGGCTGCCCCCAGGTAGAAAGGCTGCCTGGGAGTGGGGACTATCTGGATTTCTGAGCTGGTGAAATGTAAAGACAAGTTCAGGCTTCTACCAGAAAGAAACAAAATATTTACATAAAATCCTCTTTCTCTACACCTGTGTTATTTCTGCCCTGAATGATGAAATGTTGCCCTATTGGTACCATAACAATCAAAATGCCTAAGAAGTGGCCCAGAACTACACAGGACTCTGATCAGTTGTGACAGCACTGATAGGATCATCAGGACAGCTAAAGCCTTGATGCTCTGAGAAGACAAACAACGGAGTTTTTCAATACATATATTTATTTCTTTGTATCTTTTGCTGCATTTCTCCACCATGAGGACAGAGCTGTTAATCTTATTAAATCTTAAAATCTCAAAAAAGGAATGTAAATCCTACAAATTGCCTGCTATGCAGAAAACACTGCAAAATCATGGGGCATTTAGTAACTGCATGGGCTCCCTTCTGATGTCATGAAAGCTCTGGGCCAAAATGATTTTCAAGATCACATAGCAAGTGTGTAATAAGAGAAGGAGAACAACTCAGGTTAAATCCATTTTTGCTAGGGCCACACAGCTGCTTATAACTACAGAATAGCTGCTGCAATCCATGATTTGAGGAACTGTTATTTTATTATGTGTTACATTATTTTATTAGCTATCATATCAGGCCTCAGATCAGTGGAGGCACACTCAGTTGGGAACCTCAGGGGTGGGCTCAGCACTGCCCTCAGTTTTTCTGCCTGCATTTGGTTTGCAGCAGCAGCTGCTCTGCCTGGGCTGCTGCTGCTTCCCTACCAGCTTCCAGCTTTTCTCCTCGTGCTCTTTGCCTCCCTTCTCCAGTGCTGTGTCAGGGGTCAGAGTACTAAATCAGCATTTTCAGATGCACAAAATAACATCAGTGATAGAACAGAGCACTGTGTTCAACTTCAAGAAAAAAATAGAACAAAACCTACAGTAAGCATGACTGTCAGCATGCAGAAACTCTCTGTTTCAGTTCAGCTGTCAGTGCACAACGAACTTCCACTTTCCAAGAGGATGAAAAATGTTCCTGTACTGCTACTCTACAAAGACATTAAAATGATGCTTCACCTCCTGAAGACCCTGTTTCTCTGGTCCTGAGTTGCTCCTGCCCCAGAAATGTGAGAAACCAAGTACAAGAGGAACAGTAGAAAAGAAAACAACACTTTGCTTTAGCTGCTGCACAGCATGTTCCTGGCCAGCCTTTTAGATTGCCAACAAAATATGAATTAAATACATTTACTGCTACTCCTGCAGCTGAGCAGGGGAGCTGGCAAACAGGTCCATCTGCTGCAATGCTTCTCTGCCCATGCTGATGACAGCAGACTTCTCGGAAATGAGCTCTGCATCAAGACACACCAGGGACACCATGGGTGAGAGCAGGAGACATTGGTACCTGGGCCATCGGTGCATCACTTGTGATGGAGAGCTTGGCACAGCCAGCACAGCTTGGCTGGCTCTGAGGGGTCTGCTCTCCAGGGAGCTGCAGACCACACTTCACTCTAGTATGGCATTTGCCTGCGTGGCATACACCAGCATGGTACACACCTTCATGGCATACAGCCATTGCACACGAGTGACGTGCAGGCACTGGAGACAAGGAGTAAATGCTCCCTGGAACAGGGGATGTCCACACAGCCAGCAGGGAAAAGACAAGTAGTGCCCAAACACCAGGGATGAAGGATGTCTGATGCTGACTCTTTATTTTTCTGCTCTTCCATAGTGCTCTGATCTTGCATGTTGGAGCAGTATTTGGGCCTGAGCATATGGTAAAGACAGGGATCAGAAAGACCACAGGAGCAGGAAGCAAAATCACACACAGAGCTCCCCGGTTGGGACACAGAAGAGGTGGAGGGGGAGTCAGGAGCAGGAGGTTGGGGTGCCGCAGGTGTGGGCACCCAAAGTGGGCAGAGCCAGCCCATGCTGCAAGACTGCGGGGCACAGCCTCCTTGCAAGCGGGGCATGCGAGCTGTACTGCAAGGCGACTGCACAAGGGGGCACAGCTAAGGTTGCATGTGCTGTTAGCATTGGGGCTGCCAGCCCACACATGCTTGGCATCCTACCTTGCTGCAGCAGCCAGACGACATGGCATTTTTCCTTATAATTACCTTTCCACCTTATCTCTCCAATGTCCCAACTAAATACTCTTGCTTTAACAGCTGTTAGCACAGTCCGTCACAGTCCTCGTGAATGTCTTCCAAGGGCTGATTACCTTTATTATTAATCCCTGCACCTTACTTTAGGTCTAAGTTTGATCCCCACCTTCCATTGTTGAACCTTGCTAATTTATTATCTATTTCTGGTTTATCAATCTGTTATTGATTACTGGTACCACCTGGGTCTGCTGGCTCCCTCTTGTGTATTCAACCCGTTTTGAGTGCAGTCAGCTGGGCAAGTCCCACAGCACTCTCAGCACAGTGTGACCAGGTCTTCCACCATCAGGTTATTTCTTCCCTTCTGGCTTAAAGACAGCATCCACAGAGCTGCTTGGGAACACCCATCTACAGCAGTGCGAGTTAATGAAAGCAATTTTTCAAGGACATCTGTGATACCCTTCAAGTGTACATCAGAGCACTCCCCTCACCTCGGATAGGGGTGGTGCATCTTTTATGGCACATCGTGTTCTCGGCCCCAGGACCTGAGTTGGATAGTGCTGGCCCTGTGGGGCCCTGGGCTGAAGTTTGGGTGACAGACCCTTGGGCAGGTTGCAGCAGGTCTGGTGTGTCCTCATTTGCCGGGCACCACCTCTCTCCAGTGCTGCTCACAGAAAGCTGCAGCAGGTCACGGTGGGTGCAGAGAGGAGAGCGGCACGTGCCTGGGTGCTGCCTGCGTGCACCTGTGGAGTGGCAGTTCTGCCCAAATGGACCCTTGAGGACCAACTCTGATGACTCTGACATCTGTATTACTTATATTCCCCACACAGCCTCAATGCAGGGCTATAAGCAAAGGAGCCAGTGCCCATCTCACCTTATGTTAGCTTCTAAGATCAGGTGCCAGCTCTAAGCTAGTTCTCTTAGCTTTCTGCTAACCCAGCACCACCTGAAAATATCACGACCATGCTAGGGGAGGACCTATGAAGATCCACGAGGTCAGGTGTGACCCAAAATCATCTTTTCTTAGTTTACGCTGCCAATTCTGTTCACAGTTTTGCGGCCAAGGGCACATCTTCTGCTTTTGCTGACATCAGATAAGAGAATGGCCAATGCTTAAACTCTTCAGAGTCATGTGAACTTGGATCATAGGGTAATTCATGTTGGATGGGACCTCAGGAGGCTTTCCTATGCAAGGCAGTAGTACTGTAGGCAAAACTTCTGGGCACCTGTGTCTTTCCAAGGTTTGGGACTTGAGATGCTGGGTATGTCTAGGGCTGCCAGAGCAAGGTAAATGGTGAGGACAGGAGGTGAAGCTTTTGAAATCCTTAAATATCACAGTCAAAACAAGTTAGCTCTAAGCTAATGAGGGGTTTTAGCAGCATATCCAAGCCTGAAACTCTGTCAGTGGAAAAATAGTTCATGTCCCATAGCATGTCTAACTGCCAGCATAAAACTTCTGCTTCCCATGGACCCTTTTGTTTAAACGAGGGGAAAACCGGGTTCAGTGCCCTATAAATTAGCTTGAGTGAGAAAATAAATATAGCTCCAGAAGCATCTGCAAGGGACAATGGGATCTGATAGGCACAGCTCCAGGTTGTAGCTCCAATCTCCGGATCGTATCTCTAGCAAGAAAACATGCCACTGCTGTGCAACCTGGGAATGTCACTGCTGGAAGGGATTGTGGGAAGTGCAGCTTTCCTTAGGAGAAGGTCACTGAAGTAGATCACGAGGCACCTGATATCTACAGCACATTCCCTGCAACCCAAACAGGACATGTTGATCTGCATTTTCCTGAAGGAAAACAAACTGTGTTCGGTAAAACTTGGCAAAACTTGGGGAAAATGTGTATTTTGCATACAGCAATGTGAGTTTAAGCAACTGAGCCCCACTACAGAGCACTTCAGTAGAAGATTTCTGAATAAATACATGAGGAAAAATTGTTTATTTATCAGGGACAACCCTTCTGTGAGATCGGCATATCCCAGCCAGTGCTGGCCCTTAGTGTTGACCTTCTGGTCTTTGTAGCTGTAGGTACAAGTCAAGGCCTCCAGACAGTCCTGAATGTGTAGGTATCCTCAAAGCAGTTCAACCTCATCTCCTCCCTTTCCTTCCTTCTAACTAATTAATTTGGTAAATTTACGGTATTTAGAGCTTGGCTGTGTTCTGTTGTTTGTGAGGATGCAAATGAAACGTTGTTGAAGCTTGTCTGGTGCTGGAATACACAAAGCCTTTGTGATAAGCGATTTCTCACACTGGGCTCACCTTCCTGCCAGGCGGCTGATTGAGTTGCCACCTTCCCGACTACTCTTTTCCCAGGCAGCTGAAGGGTGTGGTGCCACCAACATTTTTTGAGTGGCAAAGCCAGTTTAAGAAATTCCTTCCCCTACCCCTTCAGTTGTGTAAATACAGCTGTCTGGGGAGCTGTGTGGCAATTTGGATGGCTGAGTTGAGTCACATAAAAAGAATGGGGGAGGGGGGGTATTTTTTTAAACCTGGCTGATGTCAGTGGTCTGGTCACCATGGACTGAAGAGGAGGTAACAAGCAACAGCAGGAATGGGCAGTCAGGGGGTTGGAAATCCTTAAACCAGCTTTGCCACTAGAGAAAACACCATCAGCTCACACACTGATGGCCTCCCAACCCTCCATGGCTTCACAGTAACCTACAACTTACATACTAGTTGAGCATTGCCTATGCAACAGTCCCAGTATGTCTCACAGCTGGAGGCCGACCACAAGGTTTCCACAGGCAGCCCACCTGAGACACTGACAGCACAGTTTCATGCAGTTTTCTTTTCACCAGTGGGCTGGTGAGGGCTTCTCATGGGTGCATGGAAGCCCTGCATGCTCCCAGGACAGGCTGCCATTCCATGGGATTTAAAAAAAAAAAAGGGGGGTTCTTTGGGGTGTGAATCTCATGAGAAATCAATAGTTGGAGTCTGATGCACCTTCAGGAAGAGGGTTGGATCCTAGATCTGCAAGGAAACCTTCCTTTTGAAAATGCCTGGTCAGGAGAAGCTAAAGCTTATGTGAAACCTGAGACTTGGGACTCTAAGCAAGAATAAACGCTGTCCCTGGCAAACCCAGACAGCCCACACCCTAGGATGAAATGGATAACTCACTTTGCTTACACAGCACAGTAACTCAACTTTCTGTCTTGACCTGGAGAACTTGGAAATGGGGGATGGAAAGACTCAGTGGATTCTAAAGATGGCCAAAGCTACAGGGTCCTGGAAAGGTACAGGGTCCTCTCCAGAGAGCTGACTTCCCCTGAGAGCATCTGCTGGTAACTGCAGTGGGGACCTGATCCTTCCTTGAGGGCACCAAGCAGACAGTTGGGAATTGGGTGCTCCCATCCAAGGCAGTCACTCACCCTCAGTCCTGAGCAGCTGGTTTGCTCTTATCTCAAAGATGCTGAGATTTCCCTGTGTGACACCAAGGAGGGATTCAGGATATACAGGATTAATGGATTTCCAAGAGAAGCATGTGCTTTCAGAAGGGTGAGGTTTAGAAGTGGCTTTTTATGCTGAGTCTTTGTGAGCTGGGGGAGGTGAGCATGCAGCTGTGTCAGACTTGGCTGCCACCAACATGAGCACACTTGCACTGGTGGCAGTAGTTAGCTTTTGTAGCCGAACCTGTTGCACAGGTTGACACACAAACAGGCAGTCTTCAGTCTTCTTTTTAGGCTGGTCAACCAACCTCACTGGGTTTCCTTATTCTTGTGGCAAGCATTTCTATTCTGAAAGGTTTAGGGAGCAGGAGAATTTTGTCTTTTATTTTCTCCTGGATTTACAGAAATTCTTAATTATACTGGAAGAGACAATTGTCTCCCAACAGCTGCTGCTCCTAAGGTAATGATCAGCACAGGGTAATGAAGACCACCTGCCTCACACCCCGGGAGGAAGAAGCTGTGATAGTTGAAGGCTAGAAGTGTGCTGGGATGACAGCATATCAGCTTTAGAATAGTTTTGCAAGCTCACCCAAAGTCCCACACCCAGACCCTTTGCTCTACAACATCACTGACACAAAGAAGAGCTTTGGTCTCAAATGGGTGGTTTACAGGTATCATTTACTAATTCTCCAGAGAGTAACTTGAAAATAGATTAGAACAGAGAACAGGATGAGTTATCCACCTCTCAGGCTTTACTGTAGGTGAAAGCAAGCCAAATTTCATTGCTGATGGTCAAGCAGCCAAGAGCCTTGGACCCTGGGGCTAGCAAAGCATGGACTACTCCCTGCCCTACCTTAGCAATTGCCCCCTCCTCTCCTCTGCACCTGTTCCTACTCCTCCCTGCCAAGCTGGCTAGTAGCACGGGGAGGGTGCTGAGACTCCAAGCATTTCCCAGACTTGAGCACTTTTCCACCAGCATTCTGTATTAGTGGCCCTGATAGTCTATGGGGAAATTATGTGAAAGCAATAGGAAGCACAGGTGAACAACAGGGAACCAGAAGAGCAGTAGTTATTAACAGTGACTTTTGGGAAACACGGACTAGTGCTGGCCCAGTTTGAGCAAGGGACTAGAGATCTCCAGAGGTCCCTCCCAACCACCACTACCATGATTCCCAGTCACTGATTCCAAAGAAGAATTCAGAAAATTCCTGTGTTTTCTGAGATAGGGCATCTTCTGAGCCTGGTCCCCCAGACTCTTATCAAAAGCAGGTAAATATGTTACTTTGTTCAAGAAGTGGCACCATTACAAATAATGAAGATCCATCACCACGCCAGCAGCAAAGCAGAAAAACAAACCTCTGATTCTGCCATAGGTCATTTAACCTCAAGCTGAAACCATGAGAACCGTATAGAGGCACGGGGGGAATTCCCTGGTGCCATGGAAATAATCAATCCACAGCTGTCAGTGAAATAGGGAGAAATGAAAAAGATAAAAGCCCGGGGAACAGCAATGGCTTCATGAGGAGAGAAGATGGCCAGGAGATTCAAGCCTGGCAAGACAACTGGCCAGCACAACAGCTGAGTCTTGTAGACTCTGTAGAGATAGTACTCGTACTAAATTCTGCCTGAGAAAAGCAGTTCTGAAAGAAAAACAAACAGCATCATGTTGGGTGTCTGTACCAGAGACAGGGCTGGGAATCTTGGATGGTAGCTCTGACCTGAATTTTCATTCTTTTTTTCTTTCTGTAGCATTCATGAAATGCACCAGACTAAACAGATATCTAAGCAGTACTATTGGGACTGGTATCAAAACTGATCTCCAGTTTTTGTTGGCATGGCTTAGGTAAATCTTGATGGAGAACTGGGAAAGGAGCTTCAAACCAAGCTGCAAACAAACAGTTTGGTGTTGAATGCATGTGTCAAAAGGGGAAACAGCTGGGATCTGCACAGAGCAATATGTTGAAAAACTGATTGGTGTCTCCAGGGACCAAGAAAATGGTGCAAGGAGTTTTGAAATTAACACCGAAGATAAAAAAGGAAAGATGAGTAAAGATGAGAGAATACAGCAAGCATGAAACAACCCTCTTCAAATGTGTCATCACAAGTAACTGGTTAAAACGTGAGTATAACTAAGAAGTTTGGTCAATGAGCTTTGGGCTTCTGCTGCTCACTTAAGAGACTGGTTGATTAAAGTTTGGCAGTAATGAATACTTCGGCAGCAATGCATACTATTTTAGTTCAGGGAAAGGCTGTGATTCATGTTCCTTGTGCTTCATTTCTTTTGAATATTGCCTTTTCAGACGGTACATTTGGCAAAAAGGAACGTGCACAGGGTTGTATTCCCAGCATGCAGCCCCAGAGCACACAGCAGCAGCCATTCGTTCTTGGCTACAGCTAAAAGTGCCAAAAATCTGCCAAATCAGCCCTTGTTCGGTTCTGGGGACACCCCACACCCCTAAGCAAGGCTCATCGCAAACTCATCTCACTGGTGCCATGTGAAATTGCAACAAATTTCAGCTCTTAGCAACCAAGTCTGGATCTAAACAAGTTGTTCTCTGTTTTGCAATTCTCCCAGGACAAGTGCTTCCAAAGTGAACACTGTGGTCATTAACGCGTGTCCTGTTGTCTCCAGGGCGTGACAAAACTTTCTGATTCTTATGGCATGTGCTGGTAGCTTTACTACCTATCTTCACACATCACGAATTGCATTTTTGCACCCAAAAATTAATTTGAATACATATTTTGTTTCAGCCCCAGATGAGAACCAAATGTTTTGCGGATTGGGTTTTGGAGACACAAACTTAATGACAATTTTCGGATTGTATTTTTAGTCAAGACAAAAAGTATTTCAGTCCCTTGCAGAAGTCCCCTTCCAGAATTTCCTAACAGTTTCCACATCTGGTCCCCATACATTTATAGAAACCGGGTCAGATTTGAAAACACAGACAAGCCTGGTAATTGTTGGGCCCTACAGAAACATCTCCCAAGCAGCTCTCACTGCACAAAGTGACATTTGCTACCAGATTAATTTCCCGTTATCACTGCTGGCTTCATTGATGGACTATTGTCGCCATTGTTGTTTTTTTGTTTGTTTGTTTGTTTTGTTTGTTTTTTCCCCATTAAGAGCACAACCCTGTTTGTGGGAAGCAAGCATAGCCTGGCTGCTGAGGGCCAGTGGGCCAGGACAGCCCGGGGGCTGGTTGCTCAGAGCATGGTCCTTGATGCACTCCTATGCAGAGCCTTGCTGGGCTGCATTGCACAGAGTATGGCCTCCATCACCTCTGGATTCTCCTCCCCATCTGGCTGCTGTGATGGGAGAGAGATGGAGAGTTCCGCCCAGCCCTTGCCCCTTGGAGATGAAGAAGGGCAGTCAAAAATGGGAGAGCATCTGGAGGTCCTGCTGCTGTCCTGCTGCTGCCCCACCTGACATAGGCACCGCAGCAAGGGCTCCTAAACCACTGTCACACCATGCAGGTGGCTAACAGCACAATCCTTCAAGGGGATGCTCAGCCACCCCGTGGTAAGTGGAGGGAATGGCCTCCTCCAGCCTGCATCCCCCTGGGACACATCGGGCTGTTCCCCTTCACCAGTTCTTACCAACCGGCCTGTTGTTTTGGGGCCTAATCTGATGGAGAGAAAGGACTCTGGTTATTTCAGTGCTGAATGCTGCTTTCTGGCAGAAAAGGTTATTGAATGGTTATTGAAGGGTGAATGCACTGAACAAAGAGGCCCTCCCTGCACCAAGCCCCTGTCCGTGTCTGCTGATCTCCGCTCCAGCAGCTGCTGTCCCACAAGGCTTATCCGGGCTGAGCTGGCTGCCCAGCTTGCTGCCCCAGCCTGGACCAGCATTGCTGCTGGCTGCCCACCAGGCACATGTCCACCACTGGCACCAGAGGAGCATGGACAGTTTTGGTGCTTGTCCTTCCCCAGTTGCCCACATACCTTCAGCAGGTGATGGGACTGAGAAGGGTCAGCCCAAAGCAAGTGCAGTGCTAAGTCTTCCCCAGGTCAATCACAAATTGTTTGATAAGATCCTGAAAATACTGGTTGTATTTACAGCTCTGTGGTGGGCTGAGAGATGGAAATGTGCCCGAACCAATCCATGCTACCCACACAACCAGCTGCCTGGGGCTGTTTGCAGAACCACTGCCCATGGCTCCACCCTCCCTAACCTATCTCATTTCCAAATCTGCCTTCTAAAAGCCCACACAGCCGGCTCCAGGCACACACAGAGCAATCTCAAGCACTGGAGTGGCCAGTGTCAGCCCAACCCTATCTCACCAAGAAGCCCCAGCCATCTTTCTTTCATGCCCTAACATGCTGCAGGTTGATCACTGTGCATGCACCTTATCCAATTGGTTGCTTACAGTTCTCAGTGCATGAGTCCCTCCAGCGCATAGTCCAGTTTAGACACTAAACATTAAGCATGATATTTAGAAATTACCTACAAACTAGGAATTTTGTTGCTGCCAATCTACCTGGCAATGCTGAAGTTTAGGGAAATTGTCTTAGATCTTTCCCTCACAGGGAACTCTTGAGGCTTGTCTTTTCCAAGAGTCATCTCAAATAATCTTTGACCTCTTCTGTGAGGTTCCTCAGGAAAATGATGGAGTCTCTTTTCCTGGTGATTTTCAAAACTCAGCTGGATGAGCTTCTGAGCAACTGAGGGTCCTAAACAAAGTGAGGCCTGCTTGGAGCAGGATGTTGGACCGGAGATCTCCAGGCATCCATCTGAACCCAAATAATTCATGGCTGACAGCATTTGCTAACTGAGAGCTTTATCCTAGAGGTATCTCCAAGCGTCACTGTGCATAACAGACTCACATCACTGACTGAGATTCCAGTAACTCACCCTTGCTTTTGGCAGAACCGATATAGAAGCAGACATGGCAAAGTGCTCTACAGCATAGTAGTCAGAGTACAGTCCCCCTTCCCCATCCACTCCTTACTAGTGTGTTACCCTCACATATGCAGAACTAGGTGATGTTTGGCTGCGCTAAGGCAAAGTCAAGTGGTTCAAAACCTAATAACAGAAATGTTACGCAAGTTGTCATAAGCTGGAAATATCTTGGATGTGAGGTCTTTCAGACCCCCACCACCACCACCACCTGTCAGTATGAGACAGCTCATGTGGTCCCAGTGTGTCAGCAGAAATATTTCCAGCAAGGAGACAGAATTATAAAAGACATTGTACAAGACATCAGCAAGACCATATCTACTCAGTGAAACATGAACTCAAGAGAACTGAGGCATAGGAGGACTGCAACTGTAATGATGGGAAAAGAAACCCTTTCCTTAGAGCAGATGCAGAGGCTTGATCTGTTTAGCCTGGTAAAATAAAGGCGTTAAGGGACTGCAGTTTTCTGGGGAACATTATGGGGTCTGGAATGGAAGAATTCAGGTCATGCTTCAGCTGATCTCCAGAAAAAGGTTCTCAGCTGGGCTCTGCAGCACCAGAGTCTTGCCAATGGATTTGCTGTGCCCATCTGCCTCATCGAGAGGGTTTGCATCAAAAATTGCCTGGGACAATCTGGCTATTGATATCTGTAATTTGCTGTCCTCAGGAATTTCTGTCTTTCTCCATTGATTACAGAGGGATGCAAGACAGCCATCTTAGGCCAGCTGCCTGATGTCTACACAGCTAGAGTCAGGTGAGCTGAATTTCCCTAGCGTATGCTTTGCAGCACAGGTTGGTTTAACCCGTTTAACAAAACCACCCAGCATGTCAGTGCTGGAACATGCAGGTGCATCCAGGCAGATAACAGTCATTTCTATTAAGCAGGCAGAGGAAGCCAGGCAACAAGGCTTAATGGGATGCTCGGTGCAACCACACCGCAGCAAATCCCAGCCAGGCTGTGGGATCTGGCAGTGGCAGTGCTACAGCTCTCCATGCCTCGGTCCTGGCACACCCGGCAATGTCCAAGGGTGCTCAAGTAGCAAGCAGTTTTCTTAGCAGTGACCTTCTTAGTTTGTAAGCACAAATGAGAAAGCATACATGCTTTTTAGCTGGCAGCCTGGAAATAGCCAAAACACACCATCAGTGTGGAGTTGCGCTGACTGCTGAAGAAACAAAACCATGGAGGGACTGTTGTTTTGGACTCTGTTTCCATGTCTTGCAAGATTTGAATGTGAGTAATCCTCAGAATGTATTGTTCCAGCCATTAGCTGTGCTTTGCTGCCCCAGTCTTGATGTTAGTATCTCTCAGCGTCAGGCTAAGCAGACATGCATGCTCTTGTTATACCAGGAATCCTTCCGGGGCTTTGGCTGAGCTGAGATTTTACAATGAATGGATCCTTGCCAATGTTTAGCCTGTGAAGGCACTTTGCCCACCTTCAGCAAAGCTGAACAGCGCACTAGTGTTTGCAATGTGAACCAGCTGTCAAGCATGAGTTACATCTCCTGCCCTGAAGGGAGCGGGAAGAGATGAGACAGGGAACATCTATCCAAACAAGTTTGTACACACATACGATTTTGTAATACGCTGCCTAGAAGAGACTTGAAGCCATAGTGGAAGAGTGTGGAGACTTGTAAGGGTCACAGCCCTGTCCCTCCAGGAGGATGGGACAAGCATGTTCAATGCGCTCTCCTAGCATTTGGCTATGGTTTAGCTCTGCGGATGTCTTTGAGAGCAGCACAGCCATGCAGTTCTGTGAGCACACAGAACAGCTCAAACATGGCAAGTTGGTGTCTCTTGGCTTACCTGGCCCTGCAGGAAATTCCTCATGTGGTAACAATGAAGCTGCCAGCGTCAGTCACTGCACATGGAGGCTGTTTCACATGCATCCAGCAAGGCAGGAGGTGACTACAGAGTGAAGACATTGATTTAAGGTTCCATGTTTCCATGGTCTTTTGCCAAGAGAGAAACAGCGGTTTTTACTAGCACCAGAAATAAACAAAATATTAGTAATGATCATGGTTAGGGCCCAGGTGGATGCTGCTTTCAGATATGCTGCTGCCTCCTGAATCATCCTGGGAAAAAATTAACAAAGTTCTAGACACCTCACCAGAAATCAGAGTCCATCTCACAGCAGAACTTCTCTAGAGCATCTCACTCTCCCTGACCAAGCCACACTTCTTCAAGGGTGTCAGCAGAGAGATCATCTCTAAAAGAATATGTTGGGGAATAATAAGGTTCCAAAGAAAATTCTACCACTGAAATTTCTGCAGAGTTTATTTTTTACCCTAAAAAATAATCCCTTATTTATCTTCTCATTCCAACCCCCTGCCGTGGGCAGGGACACCTTCCACTAGACGAGGTTGCTCAAAGCCCCATCCAGCCTGGCCTTGAGCACTTCCAGGGATGAGGTAGAATAACCTCAGAGAGAAACTAGGAGCATCCTTTCCATTTGATAAGGGGAACCAGAGGCAGAGATCCAGCCCACTGGTGCATTCCTCATCCTAGTGACTGTGTGACTGAGAGCACCAAGGAACAGGAGATGTTCAGAGGCTTTCATAGATTACCCCAGTTCCGAGAGGGGAGTGATCCAGGATCCCACAGATGCTGCCCTGACTTGAACCCCTTGCATAGTCACCAGTGCATGGATGGACTGTCCTCACAGCCTGCTGCAGCAGACAGCTGCAGGTGCCAGCAGCCTGGCGACTGAATCTCCCAAAGAGCATGGGTTTGCACGGGTTTGCACAGGGTACCTGTGTGGTCCTGCTCTCTCGCTTGACCCCCAAGATCCTGGCACACCTTGTTCACCTGCCACATCCACTCTAGAGCCACAAAGTAGGTAAGTGCGACAGAAGGGAGACACAGGCTGGCTGATGGCATTTACCCCCCAGGGCAGTTAAATTCGAGGTGAACATGAGCCTGTAGTCCAGAGAGCGGGGGCAAGTAACCTTGCAGGCACCACCTCCCTCCACCTCTCACATCCAGAGACATCCTTGCTCTTGCACTCTGAGCAGGACAGGGAAACACCTGCACATGGTGGCACTCAAAGGAGAAGCTTGCTACTGGCCTCCAAAGGGCTCCCTAAGACAAAATGGGCTTCTTTGTTTTCATGAGCTGTATCTCCATCACATGCTCTGCCCCAGCATGGCCCTGGCTCTCACCCACCATCAACACCTTTCCTCAAGATCTTTGGTCTTTCCAGCTGACTTGCAGGCTGGTGGAAAGTATGCTGGCTCCCAGGACTCCCGGCCTTGTACGTGCCATAAACTGCTCCTGGGAACCCCCGTAATGTTGCTAATATTTAAACTGGGAGACAAATGCATTCAAGCTAAGCAATGAGATGATTGTGTAATCAGAAACAAGTCATAAAAGAAAGCACAAGCTTTGAAGGTACCTGACTCCGGGCTCAATTTTCAGCTCTGAGCAGATTTCTCTGTGGCCCTGCATTGGCACCAACTCCGCATGGCAAAGACCATGGAGCTTTCTGGAGTCATCCCTGGGGACTTGGCTCAGCCACAAGTCAATTCTTGTCTCCTAGATGCCTGGCTGCCCAGTGTCACAGTAGTGTTCCCTCCAATGGGGAGCTGGGTCAGAGGCTGCTCTGCCTAAAAGTAAATCTGCAAAAAAGCCTTGAACGTTGGATGCATCCCCTGCCTGACCCCACAGGACAGCCTGGGGGATCTGCACGCACCCAGTGGATGGCCAGGAGCCATGGGCTTGGAGCCACAACTTCTCCCTGCCTTTTCCTCATGGTGGGATCTCTTGCTCTGTGATTTCTGAGTTCTTTTCATGCTCTCTTCCCCAACAGCAGCAGGCTTCTTAATTTCTACGTTGGCAAGCTGGGACAGCTTGGTTTCCTCTCCTCTCTTTTCAGAGCTTCACATAAAGGTACCAAATGCAAAAATTTCAAGTATACTTCCCTGCTCTGTTCCCCAGCCCAAATATGGCTTCATGGATTTTCCAAACTTTATCAGTGCTTTCTATATCACATAGTTTGAGAAGCAGTCACTGTACACACACCACATGTTGGCACGTGCTGGTAGCTCTCTTCTACCTTTGCATGGAGGTTACACCTCACAGATGAATGAGCTGAGTGGGGTCAGCATCTCACGCCCCCTCTGTCTCCAAGTGTTGCCAGCCTGTCCCTTCCTTCAGCTGCATCTTCCTTGACTCATTCGCTGTGCACCATCTCCAGTGCAGGCACTGCTGCCTGCTCCTGATGATTGCAACATCTCAGTGCAACAGGGACCTGTGCCTGTGGTCGTTGGCTCTTAACAGCAACAGGAGGGGAAGAGGGCACAAAGGCCCCCGAATAAACTGGACATGGGCCCAGCCATCCCTCCAGCTGGCACAGGGCTCTGCACAATCAGCTTTCTGCTGTGGTCCAGCACCATTCACAGTCCCCAAGTCCAGCTCCCAGGAGGAATCAGTGCAATTGGAAGCTCTCGCCTCTGGGACTGGCTTTGGCACAAACAGCTGCTGCCAGATTAATTTCACTCCGGGCTGTGATCTGCATGAGCTGCCCTGTCCAGAGCTGCAGAAAGGATTTGTTCTGCTGACAGGTAGCCCTGGCAAGGGGACATTCCTGAGCAGCTTCTGGCACAGAGTGGTGCTTCCACTCCTTTCCACACTGGTGCAGAGAGGAGTAAATCCTCTTCGATCAATGCAAAATCAGGTGTAAAACAGGAGAATCCGGCCCGGGCCATTTCATTCTCCTAGATCTAAGCAAGATCATAATCTTCATCAGTGTTGCTTCCTGCTTGAAATGCTTTTCATTAGCTGCTCATTCAGTGAACACAACCACTTCTGCTACCTCAGCAAAACACATGCCACACTTCTTGCTCAGCAGCAGAAGGCAAACATTTTATTGCATTTTAATCACTGGCAGTTTCAGCAGTTGCTTCCTGGTCTATATGTTTCTTCTACCCATCCCACTGAGAAGCCTCTATGAACCTTGATTGCAGAGACATGCTTGACCAAAAGCTCTCTGGTACCTCCTCAGGCTCCAAGTACCTGCAGGGATGATGAAGTTCCTGGGGAAGCTGGAGGCTGAATGCCTTGTTATTTCAGCGGCCTTTTGATCCAGTCTTGGAAGAAATGGGATAACAGCATAGCTGCTTGTTTACAAAGGTGGGCTGCACTGCCAAGACTTTTGCCATATCATGAATCTTGCAGACCTAGCTGGGAAATTTCACATAAAATTTTTCTTCTGACAATGATGAAATTCTTGAAGCTGAAACATTTCAGAGTAACAGACCTTTTCTATAAGAAAAAGGAAAAGGAAAAGGAAAAGGAAAAAAAAGAAAAAGAAAAAGAAAAAGAAAGAAAAAGAAAAAGAAAAAGAAAGAAAAAGAAAAAGAAAAAGAAAGAAAAAGAAAAAGAAAAAGAAAGAAAAAGAAAAAGAAAAAGAAAGAAAAAGAAAAAGAAAAAGAAAGAAAAAGAAAAAGAAAAAGAAAGAAAAAGAAAAAGAAAAAGAAAGAAAAAGAAAAAGAAAAAGAAAGAAAAAGAAAAAGAAAAAGAAAGAAAAAGAAAAAGAAAAAGAAAGAAAAAGAAAAAGAAAAAGAAAGAAAAAGAAAAAGAAAAAGAAAGAAAAAGAAAAAGAAAAAGAAAGAAAAAGAAAAAGAAAAAGAAAGAAAAAGAAAAAGAAAAAGAATAAGAAAAAGAAAAAGAGTTGCAAGAGGGCTCTTCCAGAGGAAACCTGCTGATAGAGTGAGCTATCCCAAGCAAGCCATCGAGGAACCAGGAGAAGCAGACCAGAAACCCCCTGTGACAATGGTGCAGCCCACTGTCAGGACAGGGTTACAGCTTGCTCTGAGGTTGACACTGCAGTTTCAAGCCCAGAACTGCTGTGTGACTAGAGAAGAGGACATCCCAGCCCTGGCTGATAGGGTTGAGCCCAGTGTCCCAGGATGCATTTGCTGGTCAGCTTTCCTTGCTCTGGGCAGTTCCAGCACAGGCTCTCCTGGATGATGCTCAAGGACGGGCTCTGCTGAGTCCTCACCTGCTGTCTGCAGGGCCCCTTTCCCCTGGGCAGTCTGCCAAGTGTGCTCGGCTGCTCCGCTCCCAGGCCCAGGCTTCCTGTGCCTCTGAGTCACACCAACTGCTTAAAGGAAAATGTTGGTGCCCCATTTCTTCATTTTCCTGTGTCTGGGGGTTTTCCAGCCTCTGATCCACACCCTTCACGCTGCTGGGTTGGAACTGGTTCTCCTCGCTTGGGCATGCTCCTTAACTTGCCCATAAGTCACTCAAAGCTCCTGTGCTAAGGTTAACAACCCTCTTCCTTTGTTCCATTGCTTTTTCTGTGGCATGGTATAAGCGTGCAGGAAGACAGGGTAAGGAGTGTGTTTTAGAGCCCTGCCAGCTGCCGATGGGCCACTGACAGGCAGCCATAAACTGGCTGGGGACCCGCGATGGCCTGTGGCAGTGGCAGTGGGACCACAGGAACCCTCCAGCACCCTTTTCCTGCAAGGGCAGAGCACTTGGTTTCTGGAGTCCTCCCCCTTTACCTCCATGAGAATGAGTGAGAGGATCAGGCCCAGCACAAATGTCAGCTTGTGGGTGTCAGCTGTGCTTCACCACATACACTGCCCTAAAAAGGAGGGTAAACGCCATGCAGAGACTCCAGCGGAAGAAGAACAAAGGCAGATCCCTTCTCCTCCTTCCAGCACTATCTAGAATCGATCCCTGCCTGGTGTAACACAATCTCCCCGCTCTGCTGCCTGCTCTCACCATGCAGAGTCATGCTCAAGCGATTTTGTTCCAGACTAACACATTTAATTTGTCTGAAGCCCCATGGAACTTCCAGGCAGCCCTTCCCAGCAGGGGGATTTTGCAGAGTCTGCAAAATAATTCAGCCAGGGAAGGGAGTGTTCATGGGCCCCACATTCTCCAGGTCTCCTCCAGCTCTGATCTCTGGGTTAGAGGTGTCTCAGTTTGCCCTCAGATGGTGCCCACTAAAACAGCTGGATTCAGGATTTTCTCCACAGCACAAATTACGCAGCATTGCCTGCCACACCCGCACGCACACACACACGCACACACACACACCACCACCACCACCACCACCACCCTCAAGGTCAGATGGGGAGGTTTTGTGATCTGATGTAAGGGAACAGGGAGGAAGAAAACCCAGCAAGATGAAAACTGATCCCAAGCTCTGGCTCCAGCCAGCACTGCCAGCCTGGTCCCTTTGGCCCCTCTTGGCTTGCACTGCACGGCCCTGGGACTCTCATTCCCTGCACCCAGGACACACTTTTGAAGTGATTATGAAAGGAATTATGCATTCAGGTATTCTAAGAACTGGATGAGTCTTTTGTCCGGAGAATGGCTGGGAAAGCTGATGCCTTATTGCCTGCTCCTTAAGCGAAGGATTGTGCAACCCTGGCATGCTGCAGTGCTCCTGCTGGCACGTGATGAGAAGCTGGGCAGAAACCAGCCTTTGAAATGCCCAGCTGGAGAGAGGTCTTGCTGGGCAGCCCTGTCCCTCCCTCCCCCAACTCCTAACCTCATGGTTGTTTCACTGCCCAGGAGATGCTCAGAGATTTACCAGCAGCCACAGTGCTTGCATCTGTACTGGTAACTTAAACATGCCTGGCACTGTTTTCTGGCCCTGAGGTCACTGACACACAACAAAACTTGCTTATCCTCCAAGCCAAGATGGCTGCTTCCAAACACATAGGGCACAATCCCAGCACAATCCATGCTACCCTCAAACTTTTTCCAGGAATTGTTTCAAAGAACACTATCTGGCTTGGCCCAAAATCATGCCAGGGACCAGCCTGCGCAATCACTGTGACACCTGGGAATATTCCTGATAGCCTTCTAGCCCAAGTCCCTGTGGTGCAGCCCTCTGGCATCCCTGGATTTAGCACAGCTGGCACAGGGTGCGTCAGGACAGACAGCCCCAGCAGGAAGCAGTGGCTTGCACATACTTACCTGGACAGCGCAGGGCAGCTGTATGTGGCTGAAGTTGTGTGCCAGTCCACTCAGTCCTTGAGCTCCCACTGCCCTGAGCTAATGGGTGTTGTGCACGCCACCCCACCAGCAGAGACCTGCAGCTTTCATTGCACTGTTCTTGCCTGCAGCACATTGCTGATGCCCCCACCTGGTTAGGGACCTGAGGCAACACAGGTGTTTTCCCTTCTGATGCTGTCACAGACCTAGCTGCTTGAAGAGGCTTTGGTTTTGGTGTGTCCATACCTGGCCATATCCACCAGTGCCTGTGCATAGGCTGTGCACAGTATGAGAGGGAAACAAAGAGAGAAGGGGGAGAAAACACTTTTGCTGAAACCATGTAGGAGAGCAAGATGAAGCTGCACTGGGACATGAGTGCTTAAAAGCAGATGAGCTCGGGCTGTCCTCTAAGCCAGCTGGCATTAGGAAAAGCATCAGGGAGGCAGTAACAGCACATTTCACATGAAGGAATGAGGTTAGGACTCCTGCAGCACAAAAGTCACCAGCAAGGCTGCACACGTTCCTGAAAATCCCTGCTATTGTTTGAAGCTCTTTTCAGCACCAGTGGTTTTTTCCTGCCTCATTTCCTAAGATCCACAGCAGGGTTCTCAGTGCCAGTGAAGTGGAAAGGCAGAGTACTTGTGCCCATGTGGCAAATACAGGGCAGCAGGACAGGGAAGGCTCAGGAGCTGTAGCTTCACTGCTCTTCCTCCTGCTGGTGGCAATGGCACCACAGGCTCCAGCAAGGTCACGTGAAGGGCATTTCCCCTGGCAGCATGAAGCCAAGGAGCTCCTGGCCTGCCAGGGCATGGCGAGGCCAGTGGGACAGTAGGCCCAGCTCCTGCCACTGGATGAATCAGCCCCAGGGTGAGCTCTGCCCTGGGAGACGTGCCACATCCTAAGGCAAAGCACATGGAAGGTGCCTCTGCACAGAGGCAAGCTCTCTCCTCCCAGGAAAACTTTTCCCAATGCCCTGTGTCTGTGCAGAGAGGCTGAGCTTCCCATAGGCTGGTGCAAAGCAAGAGTCCTTGGGTGTTTGGACCAGGACCCTTAGTCCAGACTGCCACCCATCCTAGAAGGCTAGGTAGTGGTTAACCTACACTAAGTCCCTCTTTCAGCCTGGGCGGTCGCATCCACAATCTGAATTTCTCTTGCAAGTGGCTGGGGCTGTGCAGGTCCCTAGGCACAAAGTACCTGGCTTTGTTTTGCTCAGGATTACCTTAAGCAGCTCTCTCCCCCTTCTCCCTTATATTTTCCATCTGCACCTATTTTTTTCCAGTGCACCAAGCAGAAGTGTTTTGCACTGGTACCATGCTGATTGCTCAGATGATCTACCCAATACACTCCTACTCCTTATCTGGGCGGGTGCCAGAGTGCTTTCTGCATAACTGCTGGATGCTTTTCCAGCAAACATCCTGTCAGTAGCTGGGATTGTTTGAATATCCAGGGAAATCAAGCACAAACTACAGATTGACCAGGCATATTCCCAAGAAACAATTTTATCAGAACTTCTGGCAGAAAAAAGTGCCTGGTTTGACAGAGGCTTTTCAGGGCTAGGTGTGGAAAGCAGATATTAAAGTGTCTTCTTTGTTTGAGTGAAGTTGGAATCTTGGCTCACAGCTCTCAGTCCATGCATGCCCTGGGTGCAGGCTGGAGAAACAACCATCTTCATCAGGTGTATGCAATTAAATCTTCCTTGGGCCAGAAGGCTGCCTGTCATGCCTGCTGTTGGGTGCAGAAGGCACATTCAAGTACCTGAGCTGTTTCTTTTCCTAAGGTGACAGACTAACCACAGGACTGTCTTAGGCTACCAGGACCCAACTCACATCTTCACAAAGACGATTTCAGAGGTCTTAGTTTCATTCTGCCTCACATCAGGCATTTTGGGAAGCTCTGTCTTTTTCTACCTTTTCAGAAAACCAAGCTTTCATTTCACATAAGCAGAGAGCACAAGCTTGGCCATTCAAGCCTGCTGAGAACATCTTTGCATTTCTGGTTTGGATTTTCAGGAAACAAATATTTTCACCAAATATCAGCTGGAACAACATACTCAGAAGTGCCCAAGTGGCCATCACATGCCACCCATGGAGCCAGCAGAGATGTGGAGCTCAACCAACGGGATCATCTCCTGTGTTTGCAGTGTGGGACATCACAGGGCCCAGTATCAGAAAAATCATGCTTCTTCCTGAGTGTTTTATATGCTATTGTTAGCCGCAGTAATCCTACAAGCGTTGTAAGGGATTAGGAAGGAAGAGCATTTACCCTGTGTAGCGGTGATTGCACAGTAAATTTCCACAGATTAGAGTGCAGTGAGTTGAGGATTTATCAGCTACAGCAGTCCTGTAATTGCTGTTACTTTTGTGGCCTTTTAAACAATAAAAGAATGAAGAAAAAAGTTCTATCAAAAGCATGTAACTGTGAAACCTCAACAATGGATTTTTTGTTTTGTTTTGTTTTTTGTTGGTGGTGTTGTGTTGTTTTGATTTTTGTTTTTGTTTTCCAGGACAGTAGTAGGGTCCAAATCTGCTTTTACAATCACTTTGTTGCTCTTGCCTGGATTTCAGCCAGGTATGCACCTTCAAGACTGCTTTGCTAGGAGCGCAGAAAGGTGGTTTCTTCAGCAATGAGTTTCAGTGCTGCCAGTCACTGTCAAGCCTCAAAATTATGAAATCATGTTAAAAGAAAGAGATTTTAGCATTAAAAATACACATTGGATCCTGTTAGTTGCTTGCCTACTGCATTCTGACCTTGTCTATGTTTTCAATCTTTTGTCTACTTCAGCTAAGCTGAAAATAAAGAAGAGGCTCAATTAGCCTCCACATGTGGGTTTGTCGTGAGAAACCAGTGCATGCAGTTGTAGGTGCCCACACTCTTTGTTCATCCTGCAGTCCCCTGCCCGCACATATGCCCCTGCCCAGTGGAAGGACATAGCCCCAGCTCTCCCATCAGCCCTGGACAGCCTTGCCCATCCAGGTCTGCCACTCTGGCACCTGCAGGGAGAAGAGTAATATGCTTGCCATGTATGTGCCTGGCTCCCACTTATTTGGGTTATGTTGGAAAGCTGGATTTTGTCAAACAGCAGCTGCCCATCCATCACCCAGAGTCCAGCCTATGCTGAGGGAGCAGTTTCTTCATTTGGAAGGAAAACCTAGCAGGAAGGATGTTTTTGTTGTTGTTGTTGTTGTTCTATTTTTCTTACTTAAAAGACATTAAAACAGTTTCTCTGTCTTCACATAGGCACAAAGGAGGGCAGAGATGCAAGGAGGTACATGTGTTTGCATCCATCCTGTGCCATGATGCTTCTTCCCCATTCACATGGGTGTCAACAACAGCCTTGTCCAAGCTTCCCCTTGGCAGCATGACCAGAGCTATTTTCTGTGGTCTGCAGCACTCTTATTTTCCACGGGGCTAAAACAGGCATGGTGCAGTGACATGTGACAAACTGATTTAGGCCGTGGTGAGAGGATGTTTACAGAACTGGGACACCAGCAACGTAATACGGACAAGCAGGATGGCTTTGCTGCTCTAACTGTGGATCAGCTGAGCTTAGCTTGTTTGCTCCTTCCATATATGTCCCAAAGGGAACAGAGAGCATCTCCATGCATTTCCCACCGATGTTCAGTTAGTGGTGTTGTTATCAGGGGTTTACAGGAATGCTCTGCTATGGGCCAGTGCCATGTCTAGTATGACCCTGATGGCAAACAACAAAATCCAGACATTGAGGCAGGTGTAACAGAAGCTGAATTCCCATTTATTTTGGGAATTTCAGCAACAGTGATGGCAATGTGTCTTTTCAGAGCCAGAGGCTGCTTACAGCTGCGGGTGCTTCTCTCTCTTGCCTTGGCAGAAGTACAGGCCTCTCTGGTGAGGAATACACACACATAGTTGTAATGCCCTGGTCATCCTCATGCTGCGTCCTGACAGTCAGAAACTTTTCCCCATGACTGTATGTGTGGATGGTCCAGCCAGTACTAATGCAAACAGAAAGAGAGGCCATGAGGCAGCCAGTGAACCCAGAATAACTCTGGGAATGAGTGGCCTTTCCAATGGTGTCTGATTGCTCCAGATGAAGAAGCAATTGCCCAGATGAAGGCAAGCTGCCAAGTGGCTCCTGAATGGTCCCTGGAGTCTGTCAATGTGTGGCCACCACAGTGTGCCAGAGAGCAGCTGGGCTACCAGGTGGGTAGCAACACCCTCGCCCAGTGAAACACTGCAGGAGGATTCGGAAGCTCCCAAACTTAGTGCTGGGATTGGGTCACTTGGCCAAGCCCTAGGTCAGGTTCTTTGTCCCTGTAGTGAGCAAGAAGGCTCTGAGATCACTTTCACAGATAGCTGCTCTTCATTTTGTAGCAAAGATTATATCCATAGACCATTTAGGTCCTCTACCACAGTGTCCATGTGTCCTGAAAACCACCTTCCTTGATGCTTGTCTTGTCTCTGTCACTCCCATGACATCTTGAGTCTTGCAGTAATTTACTTCAGATCATCTAGACAATAAAGGCCTATTCAAACCCCTTGAGATTTATCTGCTGCCTGTGAGCAGCACAAGGTGGCAAGGAAGCATCTGGTTCCTCTCTCAGAATCTTTAACTGCACGACTTGGTCCCTTCAGGTCAGGCACACACAGGCAGTCCGGCCACACCTGCCCTCTTCTAGACATTTTTCATAGAATCATAGCATCACAGAATATCCTGAGTTGGAAGGGACCCACAAGGATCATTGACTCCAAATCCTGGCTTCACACAGGACCACCCAAAAACCAGACCATAGGTCTGAGAGCGTTGTCCAAATGCTTCTTGAACTCTGTCTGGCTCGGTGCCGTGACCACAGCCCTGGGGAGCCTGTTCCAGTGCCCAACCACCCTCTCGGTGAAGAACCTTTTCCTAACACCCAGCCTGAACCTCCCCTGTCGCAGCTCCATGCTGGGCCCTCGGGTCCTGTCACTGTCACAAAAGACAAGAGATCAGCACCTGCCCCTCCGCTCCCCTCGTGAGGAAGCTGCAGGCTGCCATGAGGCCTCCCCTCAGTCTCCTCTTCTCTAGGCTGAACAATCCAAGTGATTTCAGCCCCTCCTCATATGTCGTGCCCTCTAGACCCTTCACCATCTTTGTTGCCCTCCTTTGGACACTCTCTAATACTTTTATGTTCTTCTTACACCGTGGTGCCCAAATCTGCACGCAGTACTCGAGGTGAGGCCGCACCAGCGCAGAGCAGAGCGGGACAATCCCTTCCTTCAACTAGTAATGCCGTGCCTGATTAACCCCAGGGTACGGCTGGCCCTCCTGGCTGCCAGGGCACACTGCTGGCTCATGTTCAACTTGCCATCGACCAGAACCCCCAGATCCCTTTCAACAGGGCTGCTCTCCAGCCTCTTGTCCCCCAGGCTGTGCATACAGCCTGGGTTGCCCCATCCCAGGTGCAGAGTCCAGCACTTGCTCTTGTTAAACTTCATGTGGTTGGTGATTGCCCAGCCCTTTAGTCTGTCAAGACTCTACTTGTCCTCTGTTTGCTGATATGAATGCCCATAAGACAGGAAATAGAAAATTTCAAGACCTGTTAGTGAGAGAAACTCCCCTAACCTTGCTTGTGCAGAGCATTCCAACAATCCAGCCAGGAGCTGCAGTCTAAGAACATCTACACAGCACAGGGCTTAGTGCACTGCAGTGGAGAACGTGAAACGTTCACATGTTGAGTCCAGTGACTTTGCAACCAGCTTTGAGCCTAAGTACCAGGGTGCACATTGCATATAAATAAACTGTTTCCTAAATGACCTGTGATGTCGACATGCCTGGTTTTCAACAGTCTTGTCTGCTTTAAAGAAGCACAAGATACTGCAGGTCCATCTCCTTCTTTACAGCTCAAGCTGCAAGGATGGATTCAAACTCTCAGCCAGAATGACAGCACACATAAAGAGAAAAAAGCATACATGGACATGGACACGCAGGTGTGCACACATACACACAAACACACACATTTTAACAAAAGCTCAATGAATGCTTTGGCTTTGGATCTCACAGGTTCCCAGGATCTCTGACAGGTCAGAAAGGCACCTGCAGCCCAGGGGACACCAAGGATGCCTTCACCTCTTCCTTGGCTGAGCATAACTCAGTCAGTGGGGAAGTTCATCAGTACAGAAGGACAATTTCTCCACAGAAAGCAGGCAAGATGAGAACATTGTAAATGTTTAAAGGGAAATTTCAGTCTGAGAAACCACAGTAAATCCGAAGTGGCAAACAGATGAGGGTTAGCTAAACTGAAGCAACACAAGTCCTGCCAGCAAATGGGGGAGCCAGGCAGGAGCAGGTGCCATTGCTGCTACACCTGAACCAGACTGATAGAGCATATGCAGACGCCAAGAGTTGGACTTGATGGTCCTTGTGGGTCCCTTCCAACTTGGGATATTCTATGATTCTATGAAAAATTGGCTTTTATCTTGGCCTTGTCTTGGTCCTTAACCCAACACAAGCACTGTTGAGCCAACGAACACAAAATTTAACAGATAACAAAAATGTTCCTTGGTGTTACCTATTGGGATTGTGGATATTAGTGTTATTCTATGAAAAGCTGAAGTGATTTCAAAGCTCCCTAAATTGGTAGCTCCAGCCTCATGAATCCCACAAGCAAATGACAGATGCTTAGTTCTTACTTCAACACACTTTGAGTTGCATTGGTGACATCTTTGTTCTAGCAGATATGCCCCAACACCTTGCTGAGCCAGAACTTATAAATGTGAGCTGGGGAGGTGAGGAAATGCCCTCCACCCTTGCAGACATTCAGTGCCCAGCACCAGGCACATTCCCTCTTACTCTAAACGTATCTTCTCCCCAGGCCTGTCCTCCATCTGCCTTTCCCCACTGGTAACTGTCCTGAACCCAGCAGGACCTGAAAACTGGGAGCTGCTGCAGCATGGAGACACGCCAGGGTCCATACAAATCGTGGCGGAACAGAGCCAGCAACAGGCCAACAGGCAGAAGGTCAGGAAATATCATCAGCTTGAAGGAGGTGAAGGCATGGAACAGGATGCCCTGCATGATGCTGAGGACTGTAGCTGTGTTTTTGGAGGTGGTACCATAATTCCAAGTGTAAAGACACTCACAGAGGAATTACTAGTCAGGCTGCGTTGTAAGAGCTCACTGCCTGTGAGTGATGGAGGAAGAAGAAGATCATGCTGCATTAGTTACAAAAGAATTACAAGCTGCTTACATACTGTGCCCATAAAAAGACAAATGGATGATAGAAACAGGGCTGGGAGACACCACAAGGTGCCAGCTAATCCCCTTTCCAGCACAGTGGTGCTTCAGTCGTTTATGACAGGAATGTTTCTGACACGATTTTAAAATCCTCTCAGATTTTCCCCATACAATTTCCCCAGCAGTAGTCTGTCCTGGTAGTCAAAAGGTTTCCAATTGTGTTAAGTCAAAACATTCTTTGCTATAGATTACCTTCACTATTTCCCTTCTCTTTGCCCATGAACAGTATGTTGTTTTCAACTTTGTGCAGATTTTTCACTTGCAGTAGCTTGTCAGCTGTAGAAACTGCACCTACCATTGTAAAAACATCAGTTTTGTAGTGGGCATGTAAATGGTTTTCCAAAGGCTCCACCTACATGAACTCATTCATGAGCACAAACACACATGTATTCACATGCTAGCATACTCTTACTATTTTAGGAAATCCTCTTGTTCCACCATGGAAGGAGAAAAACTCTTTAAGCTGAAGGATAACATAGTTTCAGAAAACAATTCACCTAGGAATCAAAAATCAGTGTTTAGCCCTCAGAATAGGAAGGCCAAGAGGAGCATACCTAAATAAAATGACTGCGTAATATTGTGCCCACATTAGCAGGAGCCTGGGCAGCCCTTTCTAGCCCTCTGTCCCTCATCTTGGGACATTGTGGGGCACAGTGTGACCAGTGGTGGCTGTGCTCACATCAGAAGTCTGCAATACAGAAAGAAGTCAAAAAGCCACAACTGAGGACAGGCTGAAAACTAGCAAGTGAAGGGAAAGATCAAAGTGAACAGCTCTTCTCAGAGTCTCCAAATGTCCCCGATCCACCCTTCTACTGCGGCTCACTGGTAAGAGATCTGCCTCCCCCAGGCAACAGGACCAGTGCTCCCCAAAGTAAAGTGGGATACAACTTGGAATAAATGAGCTGGAGTCCAAAACCAAAGTGGGATGTTCCTCACCTCCTCTGTAAGACAGCAAGCAATCCCATCTGAGCTAGTCATCCCCTTTATAAGCACTGGAGAAGAAAAAAGTACAAGTGATTCTTCTGATTCTGACTTACTGTCAGGCAGGTGCATTGTGCCCCAGAAGTGCCTCATTCCCTGTGTTGACCCTGAAGCCAGTTTGGACAGCTTGCTCAGAGGGAGACAATGACAGTTCTTCCACATCTCCCATGTGTCCTGAACAGATCCAGGAACAAGAAGGAATGTGAAGCCAAACTGAGAACCTGCAGCGCCAGAGCTTAGGTCTGGGCTGCAAAAGGATCAGGGTCTTTTTATTGTGCAACTTGGAGAAAAAAAAAATCTGTTTCTAATTTTTTTCTCTTTCAGTGTAACCGCTTTATATGGAGTCCAGCCATCTGCCCTCTACAGCTTTCAGCCATTCCTAAACTTCAGAAAACTGTGTTGTGGAGAGCTGGTCTCTACTGGCGCCTGGCACAGTTATCAGTATGGCCTTCTGCATCACCTCTGTGGGATTCCTGAAGTATCATTGTCAGGTCTACACTGACACCCTGAGCAAGACTCGTTCTTGGCCAGCTCTGTCGTGATGAGGGATAGGCAGAGGAAAGCCTCACTTCAAAGCAGCCGGAGCAGCCTCACGTAACAGCTGTTGTCTCCAGATATGTCTCAAGGGAGGAAAGTCAGTGAGAGGTGCATTTCTAATGGATGCTGAACCATGGAAGTGGAATGGCTTCTTAGGTGCCAGGCTCCTGGCCTCACTAATGGGCCTCCTGGGTAATGGAACTGTTGCCACCACAAATCCAGAGCTCTTCATCATGAACTGACTACTCTTGAAGAAGGCAAAAAGAAGACAAGACCCAGGAACCAAGAATTAAGCCCTTTTGGTTGTTAAAGCAAGCAGGCTGCAGTAATGTACTTATCTCCTTAGGACAACATCAGGCAGGAGATGACTGAAGTGCAGCTTTCACAGCAGTGAGACAACTCTCTGGGAATCCACCTTGTGAGTAATCATCTCCATGTCCAAGCTGAGGCCATGATCAAGCAGGAAAATCCCTTGGGCTCTGTTTCCCCACTCTTTGGCCACTCTAGTGTTTAATCAGTGGCCCATGGGGCTGGGCATTCCCTCAGAATAGATGTTTAATCAGGAGTGTGGGGCAGGTCTACACTATGGCCAGCAAACACCAGAACTGTTCTCAAGCCAGGACCCATCAAGAATAACAGAGCCGTACCCTGAGCTAGTGAGGTCTGCCTCGGGGTGTCTCCAGGCTGAGTTCCTGTTCCCAAGGCTGTTGCATGCAGACCAGTGTCAGGTATCCCTGGTGGGACTTCTGGTGGGGCTGGCACGGTGCTGTGCAGTGCAAGGGGATGCAGGCTGTGCTGGAGCCACCTGGCCCACTTCCCAAAGTGGAGGAAGGAAGGAAGGAACACAATTCCTCATGTTATACAGGAGCTGAAACCCAATGAGCACAGAGATCTCCCTTCTTCTGACAGCCCATAGATCTGTATTAATTGTCCCCATCTTACAAGAGGCCAGTGCATCTCTGCTCGCCCTGGCTCAGTGCCGGGGCAGTGATCTTGTCTGTCAGCCTTTCATGGCTGAATGTTGGCAATTTCTTTTCTGTTGGCTCAAAATGTGTGGGTTTCTGATGCCAAGTCCTGCATCAGTTCTTAGTTACTGGTGTTTCAGCACCTGGGTGAAGACAGGGCAGAGCAGTCACCAGGCACAGGCCCCAGCTCTTGTAGCCAGATAATCTCTTTTCTTTTACTAATGAGCTGGCTTAACCCCATCTTGATTGGCAGGAAAAGCTTAGTAATGTGGATTAAGTGAGATGTCTTAGGAAGCATGGCCTGGACTCCAGCCAGGCAGGGTTGTGCCTTTGGGAAAGGGAGACCCTGCAGCATGATTTCAGCAAGACCTTTTCCAGGAGGCACATTTGCTGCCCAAAACCCAGTGGTTGGGGTAATTCCCCAGCAGGATCCACTATACAGTAATGTTCTGGAAGTCCCTTCCCTCACACAAGGGGCTCAGGGCTATTCTAGAGGTTTGCACTGTCTGTTCCAGAGCATGGCTGAGGAGCAGCGTGCAAGGCTGTGGCCATCCAAGGTCCTGGCCATGCAGGATTCACCTTCTGTAGGACTCAGGAGAGTTTGGATGGTGGATACACCCGGGGATGCTTGGGATGAGACAGCAGATGTGCAGTCAGTGTTTGGGCTGAACAAAAGATAGGAACCAGACCCATCTGCTATGGGAAGGCAGCGCATAGGATCAGGTCAAATACCTAGGATTGCTTCCGAGACTTGCAGAGCAGCACCCCGGAATGAGCATTTAAAGAGCAAATTTTGTGAGTAGCTCAAGAGTCCAAATTACATATCAACAAACACAGCCAGATGGACACTGCTGCTTTCTGGACATCTGCATCATTTATTGATGCTATCAGGAGCCAGCCATGCTGCCAAAAGTAGAGGCAGAGAGTGTCCTTTGCCAAGTCAATGTTCAGCACATCCTCCTGCTCTGCCACAAGGACAGAGAAAACTAACAAGGACTCAGATTGTGAACAGGAACATGTCTCAACTGTCCAGTGTTCCTGTGAAAGCCTGTCCCAAAAGCCAAGCTTCAGTAAAACACTGTCTTACCAGTTGAACCGTCTGTCTTGCTCCAATTTATTAATGAGCTACATTCCTACTTATACTCCTGGAGCATTCCAGCTCTGCTAGTTCTTTTCAAGTGCTTTAGCTTTATGATGACAACAATACTATCCTTGCAATCTGTCAGTGCAAAAGATATCCACATCCACAATCTTTTCAGATCTGTATGACTGAATTAAATGTTCCCCAAACCAATGGCATGAGGTGAAGCAGTCCAGGCCCTCCCACATCCATACTATTAAACTCTCTGAGACTCCAGAACAACATGGTAGATCCAGCCGGTCTGATGGAACTGGTATCTGCACTACAAGGAGTCCTGAACTATGCCCAGAAATAATTTGGAAAAGCATCAGCTGGCCCTGGCAAGCCATGCCCACAATGGCATGGGCTGTTTCTTGGCATTGTTTACTAAACCACCATAATGGTGCAGAAAGGGTTTTTGATTATTAACAGCAGCTCATCATGCACTCAGATTTTAATCCACATAGGACTGCTGCAGCAGGCAGGAATAGTAGAGCTTGCTGCCTTCAGAAACCTTCTGGAATGCTTGCTGGAGGCACGGTGATCTCCAATACTTACAAATCATTAGTGATCTCATACAGCTCAATATCTTAAGAAAAAAAAAAAAAAAACCTCTGTTTTAAACCTATAGCACCTGCAAACATGGCCAGAATATCCTCAAATTGTATTCCTGGAGGCACTGCAAAAGGTGACTGCACATAAAAGCTCTGGCTGCCTTCTTCCCCCTATCCAGCAGTTAGTTTTGTCTGGTTTGGATTAGCACAGCATTGAACACGTCAGTTAGTACAAAATCGTTGTCAGCACTAGGAAAATCACTCGCCCTGTGGACAGGCTTAGTGCACAGTAAGCTCCTTTGGTGAGGGCACAGATGCAGCATGTTGGAACATGGAAAGTGAACCAAAGAGCGGTATTGTTTGTCTCTCTGGTGAATGAACTGCAATGGCCGGACTCCTTGTTCAAATACCACAGAAAGCTTCATTTCCCAGTATAAACAGAGATTTACACAAATAAAAGCATGGCACTGAAGCCATACAGAGACCCAGGAGAGTGTCAGCCAGTCTCTCCCAGTCGACGCTCAGCACCATTACTGCTGCACTAGTGCTGCACACAGAGAAATGGTAACCTGCTTGAAAAAGAGGAAGGGCAGCAGTAAAGAGATGCCATCTGCCATGGAGCTGACCCTGAGCCCCTCTGCCATGAAATGGTGACACCGGTATCAACAGCAAAGGTCTGCTTCTAAGGGTGAAACAGAGCAGTTGACCTTTAGGTGACAGTTTACAGAGTGCCAGCTCGAATGACACTGTGGGGAGGGCCATGGGTATTATTAAGTTATATGATATCACCCACAAGCAGGGAACGAGCAAGATATCCCCTGGGAACAAAGCCTATCATATCTCCCAATGTTAGACTTCTTGGCTCACTGCTTTGCAGATCCTCTGCTGGAAAGCTTATCACCCGGGTACCTGCATTTCTCATAAAAAGTAAATTTCCTTTTAACTCCTCTCCAGTGTTTAGATCTAATGATGTGCAAAAGTTTACAAAGCATTTTCAGATGACCTGGAATGCTTGCCAGCTTGTGAGTAGAGCAAATAGCTTAGTCAGGATAATAGAGAGGAAATACACTAAATAGCTCAAGTCATTAAGATGTTTGCATTTGATGAGACAACCACTACCAAAGGCCAGGGATAAAGAAATGAGCCAGTGCTGCTCATGCAAGGTGCTGTCAGGCATGCCTGCATGCATCACTGGCCTCTCCAGTGCCTGCGGACAGGAATGAGGTTTGTTAGGCTCCAGCCTTCTCTCAGTGTACCAGGATGATCGCTTCCTGAATAAGATCTTGAAAAGCTCCAAAGCACAATTCAATGATTCCACACACAAATAAATAAATAACAAATTAAATTCCATAGTAACCACAGCTGCATCTCTCCAAAGAGCTGCAGGGAGAAGGGCTGAGGCAGTGGCTATACCTCACTTGTGCTTGCTTTGGGAGAGATCAACCTGAAATTGTTAAGGAGGAATTAAAGACCTCTTCCCATCCATCTCCATTCTTGTAGCTTTCAGCCACATTTTACAACTGTAAGGAAATGCTTTTCACCCTCTATAGCAGAGTGAAATGCACACTTCTTTCCAGGAGCAGCTGGGTAGCTAGCTGCCCAGGGCCTAGGAAGGACAGCAGGAGAACCAAGGGCTGACCACTGTGAACTGGGGCACCAGGGAGGAGACAAACAGTGTGCAGAGGCAGGAGTCCTTGGGCTCCTTTTGGGGATGTCCTGTCACTGCACCCCAGCCTGGAAAGGGAAGCTGAGACAATCACAAAGATCTTAGAGCAGATGTGAAGGAGAATTTTATCTTTGTCATTCAGCCTCAGGGACAAATGCGAGAGGGAGGCAGAAGGGATCGGGACTGCCAGCAAATGCAAGGTGTTTTGCACTGATAGCCTCTGTGAAGGGTGCCAGGGGTCAGACACCTTCAGGCAATATGTTATGATGACAAGGGCCCTTGTCCCTACTCATGTCTGAGCTCCACTTGGGGAGAGACTGTGATTACCGTCAGGAGACTTCTGTCCCCTATCTCCAGGACACTCAGCAGTCCTCTTGCTTACTTCCCAGTATTTTGCTTTCTCACCCTAGAGTCCAGTTCCTAAAGCAGGAAAAAAAAAAAAGGTAGAAGTAGAGAGGAGTGCTAGGTTCAGGTGGGAGATCCTGTGCTAGGGCTTGTCTTTTATCTTAAACTGTCAGAACACAGTTTGAGAGCTAATTCTGGGTGGTTATATCAGAAAAAAATCAGATTAACTCTTCGATTTTCCTCTTCAACTGGCTGTGGCAACTCAGCATGTCCAAAAGGGGAACTGGAAGGACAATGGAGAATGCATGCCCTTCCAGGAGAACATTCAAGTCATTCTTAATTGGGCGCATTATGTGCTGACTCCATATGTGTCATTTCAACAGCTCCTTTCTCCCTGTAAGAGAAATTCATGAATTTAGAGCAATGTACATTACACACACTTACACAGAGTTCTTCCCCAAGCTTCATTTTCCTTAGTAGGAGTCTCAACATCTCTGGATTTTTTATTACTAGATAAACACTGTAACAGTAGCAATTGTCTGCAGAAAAAAAAAAATCCCAAGGCAAATTAAATTAGTCACAGGTACAGTGCTGAAGTCTTCAAAATCCACTTCTGCACCAGGGAAGCTGTGTCCTTTGCAGTGCCATTGCCTTCTGACATGATCCTCTTCTGACACAGCACAGGTGCTCTCCTAGGGCTACACAGAGGCACCTGCTCCTTCGCTCCGGCAAGAGCTGTGCTCATCTCTTCCCTTGGCTTTCTCTTAGCTAGCAAAGTTAACATTTGAACAAAACCCCAGGCACCACTGGCTCCCTGCATGGCTGCCTTGCAGTGGCAGACAGATGTGTCTGCCCCAGAATATTCTTGGAGCTCTTTGGCCCATAGCTTTGCCCGCCGAGAGGGGCTATGAGTCTGTGCTGAACATAGTCTAAATATAACAGGACCAAATGAGCCAGGCAGGCTCTTCACAGATCCCACATGAGTCTCAGTCCCCTTCCAGTTCTGGTATGAACATTTGGCTTCAAGCAAACAGATGAGGCAACTGCGGTGACCCCAGCTCTGCAGGAAATGTTCCTCTTTCTGCAACTTGAAGACATGAAGTTTTCAGACAGGCAGGTGCTGGGAGTCTGCCAAAAGTGCATTAGGAGCAGTTTCATGGGCACTTAGTGGATGCTGGATTTGCACATATCCCCCTCCTCACCATTCATAAATATATGCACAAGCATCTTTTTATTCACTCAGATTTTGGCAAAAGGCCCATTGAATTCAGCAGAGAGGAGTGCATTGACTCATTGACTCTCATTGACTTTGCACATTGCGGGTGAGAACAGATGGAGTCTCCGTTCACCAGTTGCCATTCATTACTTAAAGCTTATTATTGTCAAAGAGTTTTGTTAATACATTCACAAATGAAGTGCAGTCCAAGGGTCTACAGCAGAATGCATAACCTCCACTGAGGGCTGGTGAATGGCAGACGCCATTCACCATCAGACAAGGATGGAGTGAAAAAAGGACAGCCAATATACGCAGAGCTTACAAACAGGAGTTGATTGACCCACATTATCTCCCAACTTTCAGAAGGCAGTAGGTATGTAGCTAGTGCTACATGAAAAGAAAAAAGCAATTTCCAGTGACTCCAGTGTGAGACACCACAGACCTGCCACAAGAGAAAGTGAAAGCAGCCATGCATGAGCTCAGGTCTTCCCTGTCTATTGCCAACGGGCAGGTCCCACGGCCTTCCACAGGAGCAGTACTGAGCCTTTTCATAAGCTATAGTCACCCAGAGTGGAAACCCTCTCCTTGAACCCTCTCTGGAAGAAACAAGGAATCACATTTCCTGAGCACAGCAAGGGGAAGGGAAGTCTCTTAGAGCGAAAGATCTCCCTTCACATGGGTTCTGCGGCTTTGGTGAAGGAGGTCCTTCCTTCAGGGCCCCACGTCCATTGTGTTTCTCAAAGCTAGAGCTCATCTCACTTCAATGGAGTTCCACAACTCCAGGTAGCAAAGAAAGTAACACAGGGACTGCCTAGTAGCTCAGGGGCACGTGGTGTTCAGCAATCAGTTTTTATAAAAGGCAAAGGTTTACATTGGCTGTGGGGCTCCAGGGTTACAGAAGGCTTAATAAAAGTGCCCATAGTTCAGAAATCTCTGGCATTAATAAAGAAGAAGAGCCAATGGCTCTCACAAACATGAATCGATGCAAGCTGGAAAGAGAAGTTAAGAATCCCTGTTGAGTTTATATTGTAAGATATATATTAAAAAAAAAAAAAGTGACTTGTTGGGCTAATCTAGAGGAAGCGCAAACAGCTCTGAAACAAGAGTAGCAAGAAGGAAAGGAAAGGCTTACTCCAAAATGAGAATGTGACCAGCAAAAACAGGCCAGTAAAGAATGAGGAAAATTTCTCTTGCTCAAGACAGAGGCCTGAACCTGTGGGACTGTTTCTCCAGAAAGCTTTGGGAGAAACACACCTGGCACACTTAACACAAAATCCATTCCCTGCTGCAGGTCAACAGCCTGAGCAGGTCTGAGCCATTATCAGGCAAAATACCCTCTGAGACAGATACAAATAACTAGTATTGATCTATGAAAATACCCCGAAAGATAGCACTGCACACACATGTGGCAAGAGGTAATTAATTTCAGCTCCCAAATATCTGATAAAGATGGCATCACTACAGCCTCCTAAATGAGTAACATGTTCCTGGTTGTTAATTACTGGAGTGCCACAGCAGGGAAACATCTTCACCTGGCAATTGGAGCCTTGACACTGGGCAGCCTCACATCTCCTTGCGCTGCTTCAGGTTTTAACTATACAGCAGCAAAGGTTAGCAACAGATAAGTCTGGGGACTACCCCTGTCCCAGCTTCATCGCCTACAGCTGAAAACCAAACTTAGGTTTCCTGATTTTGTCTTCTTTTGTGGGTTCACAAATGTGCCATAGGGCAGTGGGATGGTGTAAAAGTGTCAAAGACTGTCTGGGGCTCTCATAACGGCAGAAAAGCACATTTCCGATCTTGGGAAACAGGAATTCTCCCTAGAAACACAAAAATAACTCAGTTCTGTCCTTTATTGGGCTTTCATTTCTTGGACTGATGTCTGTGGTTTGGGTTTTCCAAGCTGCAAAGCTGCTCCCAGAGTCAAGTGTTTCACAAAATCTCAGGCATTCACAGAACTGTATGCAGCATTCTACTTTCCTTCAGAGAAAGGTCTTCTTGAACCTCTCACCAGGCTCTGTGCTGGAGCTCAGAGCTGGAAAACCAGGTGAACAGACCTTGGCAGACTTCTGGGACACATTGGGTGTGACTCCCCTAAAAAGGATCTTCTGTTGCCTGTGTAAGAGGTTACCAGGGAAGCCAGGAGAAGTTTTATCTGGTTTTGGTGTGATGGTGACTCTGTGCCAGGGCCTGGAAAGAACCATCTAAGCCTTAGGATGAGACAGAAAAAACAGACCTGTTGAGAAATGGATGTATGGAGAAATGGACCTTGTGCACTATGAAACAATTTCAGTTCAGGCAGCAGCCACATGGAGTGCATGACAAGTGCTTCAGGTCCTCCTGTTGCTCCCAAAGACTCCAGATATGGTCTTGTGCCCATCAGCTGCCTGGACTGCTACGTGTTTCTGCGTGAGCTGCAAGGACAGACCGGCAGCCTGAGCAGCACAGCAAACAGAGTGTCACATTCCTTTGACAGAGGCCCTCGCAGCACTGGGGCCTTGCTTACTGCCCACCTACTCACACCACCTACACAATGGGAAAGAACACGGGTCAGTGCAGCCTACTTTCTGGCAACTCCATTCTGACCACTAGAAATGGACTTTGTACAAGATCCTTACAAGACAGAGTCACAGGTGACAGTGAAGACTATGTGGGAAGTGCAAGTGTGTCCCAGAGTACACGAGACACCCACAGTTTCCAAGCAGACAGTCTGAGGGATTGTCTGTTTGCAAACTTCCTCATGAGATTTGTCATTGCAGACATGGCTGCAGTGTACGCACTGGTCTGGACCTGAGATGCAGCTCTTTGAGGTAATTTCTGCATAATCACAACCGTTTTCAGCACCATGAAGTAATACTGTGACTTTCTCAAAATGAGATGCAGGCTGGAGGGATCTTCTGTTTGTCAGGAGCTATCATCCAGCTACTTCGTTTGGTTTTCGATTACTCTGTGCACCATGGCAGCATCACCTATGCCAAACACAGCTCAGAAGCTGACGCTTGTCATACTGCAATCTGTCACCAGCAGCAGGAAAACACATTTTCCTAGGTGTGAGCTCATATGATTTACCTACCACCAGAATCAGACAAAACATCCTTTTTGTGTTTTTTAGAACAATGATAGCCGATGGGATTTTCCATTGCAAAATGTCATTTTGTTCTGTTGGAAATAAAAATGTCTAAATAAAAGTACTGTGTCTATACTTGGAAAAAAATCAAAGTTTTATTCTAGACACTTTGCAAAGATTTTTCCATTGTTCCATCTCCCATCTAAATTTCACACTATTTCTGATTTTTAAGGAGCAATGCGAGACAGCAGAGGAGCTAGAGGAAATATTTTTCACGTTTAGATTTCCCTAAGAAGCTGAAAATGGAGACGTAGTCCAACAGGAAGTCATTTACACTGGTGCACACCTCAGCCAGTGCTGCCTAGCATCAGGCTACGTCCCCTTCACAAGGCAAAGCAGCCCTGAAGCCTGTGCAAGGCCACCTGCCTGGGACCAGCCCAGCTCTGCCTCAAATCTCCCTGTGCTGGTGTGGCAATGTGGACCACTGGGGGCTGAATCCTGGCAGCTAACGCGCTTTGAAAAACACTTTGCCTTCTACATGGAGACTCTGTTTATAAAGCAGTGTACTGCATTCACTGTTGAAGAGGTTTTCTTATGCTTTAGCCAAGACACAGCTGTATTAAGTGCTTGAGACATAGAGGTGAAGCCAGGGCTCTGCACATAGGCATAAATGATGGCACCAAGTGGCAATTAGTGACAGCAGAGCCCTCTCTGGAAACTAGGCAAATTAGACACGCTGTGGAGGTCCTGGAAGAGCAGAAGGAAAGTCTCCAGGCAGCTACACGCTTAGAGGGGAAAGGCAGACCCTGGCAGGGCTCTGGGGGAATGGGGGTGATCAGATCAGCCCCTGGGAGATGGGGAAGGGAGGCCTGATCCTTGGGCAGGCTGTCTTCAAGCACATGCAGAGCACAGCTAGACAGCTCCAGGCTGCCTGAGCCCTCAGGCTAAGAGGAACTGGGGTGGTTTTAAAGACTCTTAAAGTGCAGCTGGATTGACGTGGTTCACACAGATTATCCGTGAGGAAATGGCTCACCAGACAACCCCTTACAAGGCTTAGACAACGCAGCAAGGTCTTGTTCCTGTGGTTGAGCTGTGGTATAGGGGCCTGGAGGGACCATCTGTCCTTGAAGATTTGCAAACCTTGCCCTGGACAAGACCCTGAGCAACCTGCACTAGTGTTGCAGTTGGGCCTGTCTGACTCATGCTCGGATCTTACAGTCCATATCCTAGTTGTGCTGGAGCACGTCAGGAGTGAAGTCCTTGCACGGAGCAACGCCAGAGTCATGTAAGGTGAATAAAGCCTGCTGTTTCTACATATCTTAAAGTGGTTCAGGGAAGAAAGTGAATGTATATGAGTTATAGAGGAACTGAGTTCCTCCAGTCCCTGCTTTCTCTTTCTGCTTCAGGTTTTTTTTTTCTCAAGACTACAGGAACAGCATCTTTTTGGTCAGGAAGTGGCTTGGCTTTTTTTCCATCTCATGCATACCCTTCTAGGGCTGGACTTGTTCTTGTGATTTTAGCAGTGGTTAATGAGCATATTACTGTGGAGCTGATATGTGTGCAGTGTCTTTCGTACAGTGATTGGTAGCTCACCAAAGAAAGGGAGATTTATATGTCTCTCAGACAGACTGCAACTAACCTCATCATACAGTAAAAGCTGCATGTCCCAGACAGGTTGCCTACAGCTCAAGTCACTTCACTGGTGAGCTATTTTTACATCATCTTGTCTTTAACCATTTGGGTTGACCACGTTCCTGCTGCCTTCCTCTTTGAGCTAACCCACACATCACACAGCCCACAGAGACACATCTACACAGCAAATTATTTCCCCATACAGAACCACTCTGGTAGGTTGTGGAAGTTTCTCTCCTGATTGTTTGACAACTATAGGCAAGCCCAAAAGTCTTTTTTTTCCACCCAGAATTAGCTCATGTGCTCAAAAAAAAAAAGGCTGAGCTCCTGTAGACTGTTGCTGTTTGTGCACTAGCTTTTATTCTCCAGACTGCAAGACACAGCATCTCCCATGACAAAGCCAGCTTTCCAGGAATTTGGCCACTCCAACCCAAATGTCTGCAAGACCATGTCTGGCCCAAGACAGGTCACTCTCCAATCACCTGTGCTCTTCTGCACCCAGCAGAGCTACTTGAAAATAACGTAGTTCCTTCCACTCACCTACTGGAACAAAAGCAAAAGAAAGACCGTTTCTTCTATATTTTCAAAACTGATTCTTCAAAAATAAAGCAAGGAAAAACTCTGACCCTAGCTGCAGTCCCACCTGTGATACCAGTCCATGCAGGAGAGGGCCATGAGGCATTTTGGTCCCAGAAGTCATCACTGTGGCAGGCTCAAACCCAAACAGTTCTCAAGTTGTCAGGTTCAGGTAGTTGGACTTTTTAACTAGAACTCAAAAGTTTTTGCTACAGTAACCTTAAAAAAATAAAATAAAATAGCATAAAATAAAATAAAATAATAAAATAAAATAGCATAAAATAGCATAAAATAAAATAAAATAAAATAAAATCCTTACATTTCCAGGGAAAAATGACGCAAGATGAACACCACTTCTAATCCTTTAGCAGAACTGGCCCTCCTCCCGCAGCCACCTCCTGCACCAGCACAGAGGGCACCGCGGGAAGGACAACTCCCTTGCACAGCCATGGTGGCTGTCACCGTGGGAAAGAGGGACAGGTGGCTCTGCTGCCCCACTCCCAGACTGGGCAGGATGCGTTGGCACCACCGTGCCCTCCTCCTGCTGCTCCTCTTCACGAAGATGCCGCTCCATGCACCCAAGCCTGGACTCACTCCATATTGGTGTCGAGGTTTCGCAACAGTAACCTGGTGCTGAACAGCAGCTTGGCTCCGTAGCTGGTATCAGTTAGTGTGTGCAGAGACTAAAAATAGAGACCCACCACTCTCACAATGACTCAGAGATACAGAAGGGAAACCCGCAGGCTCTCTGCTTGGCTGTCCCTTGAGCTGATCAAAAAGTTTTCATCTAAAACTTTGTTTTGACACAAAACAGCTTTTTGAAAAACAAGCCAGCCAAAAAAACAAACCTCATCTCTTATCACCAAGGCCATTGGGAAGACTTCTCATTTTGTCTGAGTTTGGAAAAGGTCTTGGCCAGAAATGTGTGACTATTTTTTTTTCTTTAATTCTAGTTGGCAAAACCCCCCAAACTATTTGCCTGCTAAGCACTTTCTTGGAGACTTGTGAGTCCACATGGATTGGTAGTGTAAGTGAAAGATGTGCAAGTCCTCTGAAACTTTCATGAGAAACACAGTACACTTTCCAGACAGCTCTGACTCCACCTCAAGAAGAAAACATATCCAGCAGCTGGCCTTGATAAACACCCACAGGGCAGTGATCCTTTCATCCTTTAACTCTCTCTGTTCTGCCCGTGGCTCAGGGGCACCAGCCAGCACCACTCAGGTTTTGGCCATGCCATTTGGTGATGGTGGTATGGAGGCTGAGGCTCCTGACGGGGAAAAAGAAGGGAAGAACTGGAATTGTGGGGAGGTTCATTGCTGCCTTCAGTACTATCTCATCCGAGAGGAGAGCACGTCCTTCCTCTGTGGCCCTCTGTTTATCTACCCCACAGTTCCAGGTCATTTTATCAAGTGGTCGAACAGTGGGGCAGGTGGTTGAATCTCCATCCCTGGAGATTTTCAAAACTCAACTGGGCTTGAGCAACCTGTTTCAGCTTTGACATTCAGAGGTTGGACTAAAGACCTCCAGAGATCCTTGACAGCCTTCATTTTTCCAGGATTGTAGTGTAACTATTTTCAGGCTCTCATGCCTAGTTGAGTTGGGCAGGTACAATATGGACTCTTGAAAGTGGCAGCGAGCCCATTAGCTGAGCTGCAGAGTGGGCCACAGCAGCCAGGCATTAACCCAGTCTGCTCTTGGAGCCTCTTCTGCTTTCTCTAGAGCTCCAGCCAGATCTTCCTTGTTTGGAGGGGAGTGGCAGTGCTGTGGCAGTCTATGCAGCAGCCACAACTCCAGGACAAAAGCACATTGTTCACAAGGCGGCCCCACATCCATGCTGCCAGCTCCACCTCCGCAGAGGACCTGGGCACTAAGCCAGGCTCTTCATTTCCCTACACAATCCCTAGTGACAGAGACGGGACAGACCAGGCCAGCTCTGTGGTGCCCGTGTTGGATTGTGGCTGTTCAAGTGCTTCCTCATCACATGCACAGGGCTGTGAAGGTGCAACTCAGTTGACTTGTGAAGGTTTGGATGCTCAATGGTAAGAAAGCCAGGCTTCAGCTGAGAGAATACAAAACTGCTTCTGAAGTTTGTTCATTCTGTGTTAGCAATCAAGCATGTACTGTTGTAACAGCTGTGTCATGGGTGCCTCATCCTGCACCCTGTGTACCCTGAAAGCATCCTCACTGCCTTCTCTCTGCTCTGTCGTAGCTCCATGATCAAGCTCCAGCACACAGACAGAAAGCCCAGCTCTAGAACATGAGGAAGCAGGAGGACATGAGCAGACGCACTTTAAGAGGTGTTTAAATGATGTACCTCGCTTCATGAAATCACTGCAGCATTGCAGGCCTGAGGAAAGGGTTGATCCTTAAGGATGATTACAGCAGGAGCCTGGCTCAGTCCCCGTCTCAGCCCTCTGCAGGGGCAGCCCAGAGCAGAGGGCTCTGCACTGGAGCTGGTGGAACTCTGTGGCTGGGGAGGGGTCATGGCACAGCTCTAGTGTCCCCGCATGGGGTGCCTGGCTGGAGGCACAGCTGGAGCTACAGCTGGAGTGCATCCCCAGCTCCCAGGGGAACACCAGCACATCTCTGTGTCTTGGCTCTCTGCGATACAGGGCAACGGGAGCCAGTGAAAATGAGATCAACAGGATGCCAGTAATTCCCCCAGACAGCTGGGATGAGAAGGACCTCGGTTTCCCTCCCCTTTCTCTGGCAGGATCAACCCTACCTAAACGAACAGACCATCTGCATGCTGCCCTGGCTTGTGAGCCCAGCCGGGCAGAGCTGTCGGGTAGCAAGGACTGTGACCGCAGGTGGAGATGGCTCCTCCAGCTCCATGCAGAGCTCCTCTGCTCAGTGCTAAGAGTGGAGATCCACCATCACTTTACCCACCCCTTGCTCATGTCCAAGAGCTGGTCATGAAGACAGCATGTTGCCCCCTTGTTACCACATGTAGCTTACACATGTCCCCTGTGTGGCAGTGGTCACTGCTGCCATGACCTTGGCTTGGGCTTTGTCATCTTCTGCTGAACAACAACTGGAGCTTCAGCAAGTCCTTCAAGAAGTGATGGCCTGTCCTGAGCTTATCTTGGAGCTGATACAGCCACAAACACCGGTCAAATGGGGCATGTGAAGAAATGTTGTGTGGTGGCTTCTGCTCACAGGAGAGGCTGCTGGCTCTTGCGCATAGAAGAGGGTGCAAGAGCCAGGCCCACCTTTCAACTCACTTGTGCTAGGGCCTTGCAGCCTGGTCAGGACAGCGTCCATCCTATGCTGTTATCAGTTTCTGACTCTGAGAGACTCAGATAACGATTTCTGTTGCAAGAACAACCGAACTTTCAGTTAAATCTTTGAATCAGAAAATTATTTTTTAATCAATTTGGATCAAGCCACTTTTATTTTCCCTCTTACCAGCAAAGTATTATGTTCAGGACTAGCAGGAACATCTTGTTCCAGCTGAAACATTTCTGCTTTTATCACAGCCCTCTGTACCAAAGTCAGGTCCCTGGCCCTTGGGAAGCATGGTTCACTAGGCCCGAGGGCTGAGCCCCAGCCAGTACATTGAGTGTTTGGTCCAGGTCCTGCCTCCATCTGTGGAGGAGATCAGCAGGTTAGGAGATCTCTCTGGGCTCCTCACACCTCTCACTATGGGACAGCTGTCACACACAGGAGTAAGATCCCTTTCCTGCCCTGATGGGAAGGACCATAACCCCCAGGCTGGCAAGATGTTCAAACTCACTGTGGATTGATAAATATTTCATTATTCTTCACAAAGCAGAGAGGACTGTGATAGTCTTCCACCCCCTGCTGTGCACACCCACAGCAGGACAAAGGCACTCCACGGCTCTGCAGCCGTGGGAGTATGGCCCTCAAACATTTTATTCAGACCAAAAAGACATGTCCAATTTCCGGTAGCCATCACTGGTATTTCCACGAATACCATATTCACTGTGAGAAAAGTCACTCTCTGTTAATAAAGGTACTTGAGTTGGTGGAAAACACTGGGAGTTTTTCCCCCATGAGATGAAATAGCATTTTGTTTTGATCTGAATCAAGATTTTCTTTTAATTTTATTCTGCAAAATTTTGGAACTGATGGATTTTTTTTCTTTTCATCTCCCAAATCCAGTCTGTTTTTTCTCTGAAGTTGCCAACCCCCAGGGTGTCCTGGTTAGTTTTCTGAAATTTGTTGATATAAGCAGGATTCAGATCCCCATGAAGTTGCCAGTTACATTTTAAATGCAGTATTTTTCCTGTGTTACAAATAACCAGAGTAGATGTGTGACAGTCTTCTCTGAAATAGGGCACTGGGACAAACAGAGAAGTGTACTGGGCCCAAAATGTTCATGATGAATAAGAGCACAGAAATGTCACTTCTCCTACATACCAGCCCATTGTTAAATACTTCCACTTTCTTTAGTGAAATGACAGAAAATTAATCAATGCTTTCAGCATAGCACAAAACTCTCTATCCACATCTGCCTTAAAGTGTCAGATTCATGCAGGAAGCAGAAGTGTTCCTGTGAGATTAGCATCTCTGTCTAAAACGTGTTTGTGAAAGGTGAGAACCTAATACTAGTACAGTGCATTGTTCCCTTTGCATCTCCGTGTGTTTTATTAATGATAACATTGTTAAAATGAGATTATATGCTCTTTAGTTCACTCTTTGGCTCCGTTGTTTTCTTTTAATAACTAACCCAAAGGAGCTTCTGGGCACTTGCCTAGAAATGTATTCTTCCTGGACCTTAAAACAAACCTGCCAACTCACTCCAAGACTGCAGCAGAGCTCTGCTGTATAATGGCTAACACTCTGTTCGTTGGTAGTACTCAGTGGATTTAATTTTGCCACTACTGTTTTTCTAAATTTCCATGAACAAATGATGATTCCCAACTCTGAGCAGTGCACAGCATGAAAGCTCCAAGTATTGAAGAATGTGCTTATTTTTAAAAGGAGCTGATCCAAATTTCCCAATTGCAGGAAAAGGAATCAAAGGTGCTGCTGAAGAGCATCATCAAAGAAAGACCTTCTTTCCCACTGATGCAGTCAGTGTGGCAGTTCTGCCTCTCCTGCCTTCTCCACTGGTTGAGGTCAGGATTGGACCCCCTGGGGGCCAGTGATGTCCCTTCAAAGGGTTTAAGCCAGCCTCTCACCTTTCCACCATGGCATAAGGACAACTCTCCTCAATCTAAACTATGTGGTTGAGAGGCTAAGTTTGGATGTCCAGAACTGGGGATTACTGAAGAAATACTCATCTCTGAAGAGCTGTTCCTGTGTTTAGGAAAGGTTGGTGCACTGTGTCTCATAGCTCAGATCTCCCTCACAGTGGTGTGTGTGGACGTGCCACAACCAAGGATGTCTTTGGTAGGGTTTACTCCATCTGCAGTGGCCAGAAAGGCAAGTTCAAGATCGGATCAGCTGCTTACCTATACTAGTGATCTATGGGAGTGTCCCGGGGACTGGCCTTGGGGCTCCTTGTCTTGCATTCCTTGGGGATACCTTCATGTCTCCAAGCATGGTGACCTGCAGCATCAGTGCTGCCTAAGCAGCACTCTGGGTAGCATCCAGCTACCTGGCCTGCCTGTCAAACCCAAGCCCAGGTTAGTATTCTCAGATGCCTGGCATAAGGCATCCAGACAGGACTTGGATTCACAGTCAAACATGACTGTAGACACAGCACAGGAAAAGCCAAAGGAATCTTTCTGGGCGTTCAATAGCTCAAATTATCCTTTGTCTCCTTCCTCAATCACTTCATGAGAGATAAAAGAGGAGGACAATGAGTAACATCTACAGAAGATCTTCTGGGTTTAGATTAGGAGACGTAAATATTTTTATCAACAGGAAATCAAGTGGGTTTAGGGAGGTAATTCAGTTTTGTAGGCAGAATTCAGGGACAGTGCTGCCAGTTATGGTGCTCACACTTCACAACAAATGTGGACAAATTAGAACTCAACTGGGATTGTTAGATTTCTTGGAAAACTTGCGGAAAAGTCTGAAACATCTTTTGTTCTTTACAAGAAAGTAGAAAAATCATAATTTGAAGTGGTAACCTCTGACTTCTGCCAAGTAGCTGACAATTTGACTCCTTCTTGTGGCTCTTCTCCAGATGTGCAAGTGACTCCAGTAGTTCCACGCATGCCGCATCCCCTTTAGAGATGCACCAGAAAGGATGGGTAGCTCTGAAGTCCATTCTGTGCATGGCTTCCCTGCTTGCCCATTGAGCTTACAATGCTGGGAATGTTTGAGTGCTGCTCACCCAGCACCAAAGCAATAGCGCTGGTCTCTCTATTCTGCTTTTTCCATCTCAGTGCCACACAGAGAAGAAATGTGATTGCATCAGCACAGAGAAGCTGAGATGAAGTAGCCTGTGGCCACACAAGCAGGACTGAACTGGCCAAACAACAATATTATTTGGCAATGGTCGCATTCTGGCAGAGTCTCACTGGCTCTGCCATTTCCAAGACCTGTGCTTCCATCCATAGGCGACTCCTATATTTAGTAATTGTGCTGGTGGCAAAGGCCCAGACTCCAGGATGTTGATTCAGACACCCAGACACTCAGCCACTTCCTGTTTGGATGCACTAAAATTATTTGCATCACTGAAAGAGTGGTGTTGGTTAAGGGAAACAAAGCGTTGTTGTAGAGGAGGCTGAGAGCTGGGTTACCTACCCATGCACAATGGAAAGAAGCAGAACAAATTGTCTCCACCTCCATGTCCCAAAAGCAACACACACACACACACACACACACACCATGTTCCCAGGAGACACTTTCACCACTCCTCCTGCACATTGTGGCACTTGTATGGCCAGGGACAAAGCAACAGCAAAGCAGCAAAGAACTGTGAACTAAGCCTCCTCCCAGGGCTGCTTTGCCAGCCCAGAGTGACCCAATATCATTTTTAGCTACAGATCAGGAGTGGAGACATACCCAGGAGATGTGGTCTGCTGGTTGGAATGGCTGATAGAAATACAAGCTCTAGCATCTGCTCTTTCTCTACCACCCAGATAGTTATGATCAGTGACAAGTTTTTCATAGCAAGTTGCATCTTCCCAGTGTCACAAAGTCTTTGCAACCACACAGTGGGCATAAATGTGGCACCTGAGATGTGCAGGAGCTTCTGGTGACAACAGGTCCAGGGCACAGGTCTGTACCCTGAAGGTAGTGGGTAGTGACTGTCTGCAGCCTAGATAGAGCCTTTGTCTCATCACCTCTCTGTACATAATGTCTTACCTTTAATCTGCAAAAGCCAATGATGCTGCTGAGTGAAAGGGCAGATATGATTAAGTTTGGGCTGGCTGCTTCTGAGGAGAGCAATAATGGAGCACTGCCAGCCCTGCTGGTTTCTGAGGTCACCAGTGTGCAGAATCACAAAGTCTGGTTGTACCCCAGGACCGTCTGCTGTGGCTCATACCCAGAGGGGCAGTCAGGACACCTTGCTGAGGCGCTGCAGATACTCAGAGACATTGTTTGCCCATTCAGCTCTACTAGGCTGTGCATGTGGCCAATGTTTCTTTGGTTTCTCCCTTTCCAGAAGAGACATCAAGAAAAATTTCCAAAGTATTTTTTGGGAATTATCCCTTCTGTCCACAGCCTGGATGTCTGACAATGCCCAGCTACTCAGTGTCCAGCTCTTCCCTAGCTCCCAGATACTCAAAAAAATTAGATCTAGACTTCAACCCTTCAAGGACAAAGTTGCCCTGGAAGCTTCATATCCCACCTCCAAAATATGATCAATTTGGCCTTTCTTCTGTTTTTGTTTGTTTGTTTGTTTGCTTTTGTTTTTTTGTTTTCTTGTTTGTTTTTCCAAAGCGTTACTAATCTATTCCCAATGTCTAGGAGGATTGATGAGTCAATAGCACTTCCCCATACTGTCTGGACAAACCGTCTCTGGACAGGGGCTGTTTATGACTTAGCTGCAGATGGATTTACCTAGACTCTGCCTTCTGTTTAGCTGAGATGCAGTTAGTCATGTGGACCAGGAGCTTTGAAAGTGACTGCAAATCTCAGCGCCTTCACTTTTCGTGCCCACCTTAGGAAAAAAAAAAAAAAAAAAAACAGCTGAGCACCTAAAAATGAAGGCAGCCACTTTTCACTGTCTCTCTGAAAAGTCTTTGCCAAAGGGCAGTTTCCAAGCCCAATTTAGGTGAGTGCACTGCTTAAGCTAAGGAGTAAAAGGCAAATTACAAATAACAAATCAAAAAGTAGGTTCTGAGTCATCCACAGTCAATGGCAGAGGCTCTGCAATGAGGATTTAGGTCATAACTGCATTGCTTTTGTATGTGCAAGAATACAATCTGGCACCCACCTTGGTAGCTATGTTGAGTCAGCAAGGCAAACTAAAGTCAAAAATAGTTAAAATCTTATTTTTTGTCACTGCTTTTAGCAGATCTGTTTCTGGATATCTGTCACAGCAGAGAAAGCCTGCAAAGTCACAGACTAGGCATGGCAGCCCTAGAATTTCTCAGAAAAAAGCTCCAATTATATTCTTGCAATATATTTTAAACCTCAGGTTGAAAGTTCCCAGCTTATAGCATCCCAGAGTTCTTCATGTTTGAATATACTTTCTGATTTTATCATCTGATAGTAACTTGCCAGGTAAGCAGTGATCACAAAGGAAACCACATCTGAGAAGACAAGGATCTCACTCTAGCGGTCTAATTACAGAGCATGCCATGCATGCTCAGCACCAGTCTGGAGACCTGGAGCCGGGTGCACCATCCACATGCCTGCCAATGCAGCTTCAGCTGGCAGCAACCAGTGGCATTATTTAGCAATCCTAATCAAGTCTGTTACAAAGTGCAAGTGATGGCAGAAGGAAGGATCCATGGCATTTTGCTCAGCAGAGAGGGCCATGCTGTCAGCTCCCTGAGACAAGCTGAGCATGGCCTGCTCTTGCCAAAAGGTCATGCCAGGAGCACACTTTACCCATACCCCAGCACTGAGATATCCAGCCTTTGCAGCTTGGCAAGACACAAGGTCCAAACTCCTCAAATTCCCAGATCCACCCTAAACTGCATGCTCTGGGTGCTCCTGCACATTACCCTCTGCATTGATCCATTCCTTTTGAGGAAAGATGAGGCCTTGTATTTTCAGCTTTATCTGCCTTCCCTTCTCCCACTGCACACCGAATCTGAGAGCATGTAAGTTGACCACAGTGTTGTACAAAGCTAAGCCTTTGAATACAGAGTTGAAAACAAGGGGAAAGAAAGAAAGGAAAGAAAGGAAAGAAAAAGAAAGAAAGAAAGAAAGAAAGAAAGAAAGAAAGAAAGAAAGAAAGAAAGAAAGAAAGAAAGAAAGAAAGAAAGAAAGAAAGAAAGAAAGAAAGAAAGAAAGAAAGAAAGAAAGAAAGAAAAATACAATGACAGGATAAGATGCAGGCTTAGAGCAACGATCATTCCTGGTTACTGCCCAGACTGCTTTCTGGGGGATATCTAGCAGCCACACACTGGACACTGCCTGTAGGATCTTTATCTGGCTGAGCTATGAACTAGATAACCAAGGCTGGGCCGGGCACCGGTGCCTCGTACATTTCCACTCTTTTCTACCACCTCTCTTTCATCTATTTTTCTCTCTGTCTGTCTGGTGTTGTTTTTTGATGCAAGTGTGCAAGTCTTTCGTCCCCACCCATCGCTAACTAGCAGGTTCGAAACAGAGGAGCCAAGGGTGTTCCCATAGCTCTCGAGTAGTTATGTTGAATATTGGCTTTGCGGAACTCCTTGGCTCAAGGCAGCAGAGAGAAGCCAACAGGGCCCAAAGCTCCCCATGGCTTGCCATTGTTGACATCCAGTGCCAAAACTTGTCTGTATGAGAGTGAAAGAAACTTCAAGAATTAGGGCCAAGGCAAGTCAGGCCTGGAAGCAACAACTCACAAACAGTAAACTCTCTGAAGGGCACTCAGTGTGCTTTCAGCTCTGCTCTAATGCACACAGGTCCTGCTGGCACCGAGCTGCCTGGCAGCTCAAGCCCAGAAAAGTTTAAGGAAGGAACTGGGATCAGACAGGAGTTCCAAACACTTGGAGTTGTTTGTTGAAAGAATTTGCAAACAATTGTAATTGATTAAGAAATGTGGTAATTATGAAGTCTGTTGATTATAGAGAAAGGTGTTATTAATCCATTAGATAGGGCTGGCAAAGGCCCTATTAAAGCCTCAGGGGAGATGCCGTGGGGAAGAAGAAAAGCTGCACAAATGGCTGCCCTGATATACAGCAAGTCCGCTCCCCTCTGGGCTGAGGAGCTCTGGGATGCGTTCAATCCTGCTCGGTCCCAAGTGCTATGTGCAGGAGTGTGCAGTGCACGCCGTGCTAATTAGGGCACACCTGCTTGACAGCTGCATTTACTGCACCCCAGATTAAACAGATTCTGCCTCTGATTTGATTCAGACATCCCTTGGAGACCCCTGTTGTGAGTGTCATCCGGCCATGGGGGAACTCTGTCATCTGAGTGTCCGTTTACAAACCACAGCAGAGCCCAACTCACCTGTACTTAGGGCTGGGATTCAGTCTGATTCTAAGACACTCATGAGGTGTCATCACCAGTCAGTGGAGTTTAGGGGGAGGCTCAAGGTGCCTGCTCCAGGGTGAACTGACCTGCTCTCATGTCTCTGCTGGCTCTGAATTAAACAACTCCCCAACAGCTATCTCTGGAGCCTGGACACTGGCTGGTGGGGAGACACCTACCCTGGCTCCTGGAGGTAGGTGTCCTGATCACAAACTGGTTCGATCCCAGACGTTAAGGGAGATGAACACACCTGACTGCAAGGCCCCCTTTCCCAGCCTATGAGCTCTGCTGCCTCTCCTACCCTTTCTTCTTGCACAGACCCTAAGATATATCATTCAGAGGAAAGCTCCTGTTCACACCACAGAGGGTAAGCTCAAAGCAAAGGTACAATCCCACTGCTGCCATCCCCCAAGACCTTTGGCCATTTGATCCCCTTCATTTGGCCAGCACCTCCAGACAGGAGCAGGGATGCTCGCCCAGAGCTCCACATCCACAGGCTGGCTGGGCACAGACCCCCATGACCCCCTGCCAGAAGGGCTCTCCACGCAACGGTCACAACACTGTCCACTCACAGGGACCAAATGGTACATGAAGATAAAAAGAAAACCGAGGCTCACCATGAGAACATACCTAGTGTCTGAGGCATCTCCAAATCTTTGCTGTGACAGGTATTGGAGCATTATCCCCCACTTGGCCAGAGCTGTCTAAGCTGCAGAGCCTGAAGAGCACGGGCAGATTACCTGGTCCCAGGCCTGTCCAGTTAATCTGTACTCAGTTCCTTTATCCTGCCTGTCTAAATATAACCTCCCTCCTGGCCACCTGCATCCTCTGGCGGGGGACAGCTGGCAGAGGCCACCAGAGGGAAGCGTAGCCAGGTGCACGATCTCAGCCCTCCACGCCTGCAGGAGATGTGCAGTGAGCACCTCTATGGCAGCCCAGCTGCTGTCAGGCCTGGCTTCCTTAGCATGTGGGCACGCAGAGGGGCAGCAAGCGGCCCCCTGCACCCGGTCCCACAGGGAGGGACTGCAGCCTCCTCGGCACCAGGCTGCTTGGAGCAGAGTGGGGAGGTCTTTCACACAACCATGGCCAAGCTGGCCCTGGCATTTAGTGTCAGACCAGGCTGGAGATGAAATGAGAGATACAGAGCACAGGGGAATGGGGTACCCAGCTGGTGACTGGGGCCCATTCACTTAAAGGGGTACAAAATCAATACAAACAAGGGGTTTGCCTCTCTAGGAACAAGCTGGGGGTGATAGCCCAAACAGAAGTAGAGGAGGTGAAGAGATGGCAGGCAGAAGTGATGGACTGACCTGTGATAGAGGGCAGGACGGAGGGGCATGGGAGCTGTACGGGGCGTGGAGGGGCTGCTGGCAGAGGGGTGCCTCTGGGCTGGCACAGAGGAAGAGTCAGGGTTGTGCAGCTGGCTGCCAGCCTGCCTCACATTTGGAGGCACGGTGTCCAATGCAGAGCAATTTCTGTCCCTCCCACCCAGCCAAAGCCCTGGGTGATGCTACTCACCACAGACATCATGTCAAGCACTGCTGCGGCAGGGACGTGACAGCCAGGAGCTGAGCCTCCTGAGAACAGCTGGAGAAGAGACCCCGCTCATGGAGTGCTTTCTGCTGGAAAAGGAGGAATCCCAGTTCTGTGTGCTGTCAGGATGGTATCTTAGGAAATTCCCCTTCAGCTTCCCAGGTATATAGTCCACTTTAAATATTGATCCTTTGCACATGCTCTGTACCCTCTTGGGCTTGCCATTCATTTTTCAGCTTGCTCCTCTGATGAAGCTGAGACAATACACTCAAGGCTCACATCTTGATGTGCTTAAGAAAAAACACCATAGTGTCACTTCCCCTGCATTTGTCACATGAAGCAAATGCAAAACAGCTCTGTGCTGCACTGTCCTGGAGCATGCTGTCCCATGGAGGGCCACCCCATCCTGCAAACCCCCCATTGCTGCAGGCCGATGGGAAAGGAGCAAGGCACCTGGAGCAAGGCACCACACTGGGATCCAGCAGCCCTTGCCACAGCCCCACTACAGACCACACTGGCAGCAGGGCCAGCCCCACCAAATCCTGGTTTGTTTTTTTTTTTTGCACGAGAATTCGTGCAGGATTTGTGCCACTGATGAAAATGACTTTCCAAAACACAGAAAGCACCAGGTGGACTGGCTGTGTCTATTCTAGCAAAGAAGGTCAAGACTACCCTTAGAACAGGGGTAGTCACTCAAAACACAGAAAACCCACCAAAACTAAAAAACTAAAAAATAATGGTCATTCAGACTCTCTGGAAATCAAAATGTTGGAGCCTTCTCTCTAAGAATTACTTCCCGGATTAATTTTCTGGTGCAAGCAGGTGGCTCCCCTCAAACAATAATAAAATTAATGTGTATCAAATTCAAAACAGAATAACCCATTAAACTGAGCAAAATAAATCAAAATCCTATAACAAAACTCTTGCAGCTTCTCCAGAACATTCTCTTCTGTCACTTCTTTTTCGTCTAGTTACAGAACTGTGACATTCTGCAAAATATTCCTGGCCACTCAAATTTGCATTTTTGTCTTTGGTGAAATAAAATATTTGCTGAGAGGAAACAACACAGGTTTACAAGTGGTTTGTGGAGACTGTGCTTGGTGCAGTGATTTCATTTCAAGCCATTTCACATGGAGGATTCACACATCCTCTTCTCTCTCAGGAATATTTTAATTTTGTTCTTTTTCTCTCTTATCTTCTCTGTGTGCAAAGCCAAGCCCATCCAGCCTGACAGGATGCAGTTGGTCTTTGTATTAAGGTAAACTTGAAGAAAATCCTATTTAGCTTGTGCTCAGGGACAATGAGACCTTCTAGTGCCAAGGGCTTATATCAGGGGGATTTGTGCAGTTTGACACAGATAAGAGTTCAATTTGAGCTTCCAGAAATATGTCAATTAGAGACAGACAAACAGGGAAACAGCTGGAAGTCCCAGCTCCTGCCCTTGTACATCTGCTGGGAGAAAATCCAGCGCGTGCATGGGACGAGCAGACCCCACTCCTGAGGGAGCTCACATGTCCAAAGCTTCTCTGGGGAAAAAGAAAACTGGAAGGGGACATGAAGAGCTCTGGCATGAGGGGTCAGGAGAGGTAAGCCTGCTCCAGGAAGGAGAAACTACAACAGGGAATGGGAGAAAACCAGGAGGACAAGAATAACCAGGGCTTCTGCACCAGAGGCTGAGCCTCGCAAGCACGCAGCAGGCATCAAGCCCAGGGATTTATTAGAAGTAACAAGGCAACCGGTAGCAGTGCTGGCTGCTCACAGTTCTGGCAGCATGGGATGTACTTCGCTGGTGCGTCTGCTCCTGGAAAAGCCTGGTGAAGAAGCCTACTCCCTGCAAAGCAATGGGAACAGGCTCTGCCCTGAGACTGAGCACTCCCAAACCCCAGAGGGAGCACAGGGTGCACACAGCCATGGTGCCGAGGTGCCAGGCTTCTCTGAATGCTTCCCTACCAGTCTCACAGCCAAGTCAGAGAGGACTGGATCATCGCCTAGACTGAGAAATAAAGACCTGGCCTGGCCATCACATCCCAAGGTGGTTTATGTGACCCCCCTAATTAACTCCTGGTCATGGCTGTAGATTTTTGCTCAGCTACCGATGATCTTTGGGAGAAACACCTCAAACCACCAGTACAGTGGAGCTGAGATGGATATGGGTCAGTGGTGGATATCTATACCTCAAGCACCTTGTGGAAACCAGAGAGTAAATGAGGAAGCCAAGCACTCCACGTCAGCTTAGAGGGGGAACTTGTCTCCAGAAAAGAGCACTCTGCTCCTGGGGTGTGCCTGCCTTCTCTTGCCAGCACAGGGGCAAATCAGAAAAGGGCTTTCAGCGCTCGTGCAAATGCACCAAAACGTGCAGAGTAGGAGGGAAGCAAGTCCTTGCCTATTATGTGCTCCAAAAGTAGCTCTGCCCCTGCAGGGGAAGGGAGAGAACAGCCAGGGAAGGAAAGCTGTGGCCAGGTGTTGCACCAGTTTCCCCTCACTGCACCAGACCATGTCCGTGGGGCCTCCCCACAATCACCACCTCCCCTTTTAGTGGTGGGGAGAGACAGTGGTAGAAACAGCTGGAGAAAGAGGAGGGATTGTGATTTTTATAACATGGCCCTTTTCCTTGTTTTCAAGACCTGCACGTAAGTCACTGCCTCTGCCACTCATCCTGTATGACATAAATGGCTTTGCTGATGATAGGATCCATCTCATCCCAGGACAGCTGTCCTGCTAGGATTCCTGCTGGCAGACTAGAGTTAGAAAAGCAACGTGGGAGCTCAGGGAGCAAAATGGCCTTGTGGTCCTGTCCTCCCCCACGTCTGCCGCTACCAGAGTAGAGCAGGGTGACTGTGTGCCCCTACCCTCTCCTGAAGTCACCGGCTCTGTTTCCTCACTTGCTTCTCTGGAAGCAGGAAGGTCACACGGTGTGACCTACGAGCAAGTGCTGTGTGAGGGTTGAGCAACACGTACTGACTGTGTCTGCCTGGGAGCCAGGTGGTAAGTCAAGAATTTCCTCAGAGCATGCCTCACACCTTGGAGTGGAGTATGCCACCGTGTTGCAACACCTCCTACAAGCTCAGAAGACACATTAAAGAAGTTCACAGGATAGAAGCACTTCTTCTAGGCCTGTTGCATAACTCAGATAAGTAGATAAGCCTGTAAAATTTGCACAACACTATGTCCCTTCATTGGCCTTGTTACTGGTGTTGTTTGGCCAGGCTTAATTCAGAAGATCTGATGGATTGAGGACACCTTTCAGGTCATCTGTTCCCTGGAAGGTAGCTGTGACCCAGCTCTAGTATTGTGCTACTGGGAGCATTAAAATGATGGGGACACCTCGCTGATAGCTCTACTTAATGCATTGCAAATCTGGCCCAAAGACATTTTGGAAATGGTGCTATGACACCTGCAGAAGGTACCTGGGCAGCTTTTGTTGGTAGGACTGTGGCAACGCAAAACCACCATGGGAGAAGAATCATGACCTGCCAGAGATGAAATAACCTTTACACAAACACAGATGCACACGGCTTGGGTACATTCCTGATCAACTATTTACTTGACCCAAAGGGCACGTGATGTGGGGATTGAGTAGTGGCAGGACTCAGGTGTCAGGGAAAAAGACAGGCTACAAGCAAATACATTTACTGATGACAGACATGGTCCAGGGTCTGCTAGAAAGTGTCCTGCTATGGTAACTGCTCTCTCTGGCATTTACCACCCAGACCAAGGGGAGGCCACAGCAGCATCTTCCCAGCAAATGGGTGGCATCACCTGGCACTTCCCTTTGGTCTGTGGTGGCAGGCTGGACCCTGCCAGCAGGCTCCAGAGATATCCCTCATGCAGGGGCACAGAGCAGAGCCATCGCTTCTGTCCTCAAGGCGTGGTCAGAGCCCTTTGCCTGGTCAGCATGCAGGGAACCGTGCTGTGCCAACCACTGGCCTTGTCCTGGGTGCTTTCTGCAAGCAGGTCCCACACCTCACAGTGCAGGTCCCTGCAGGATTGGCTGGTCTGAGAGTGGGAAGCACCGGGAGCCGATAGCTCTCTCCCTCCCAGATTGCTCTGACTTGCTCTCAGGCCACAGCCCTTTGGCCACATCCATTCAAAAATCCCCTCTGGGGTGTTCATGGCCACTGTGTGGGACTTGCATGGAAAATATGCGTCGCTGCTAGGAACATGGGGTCAGGAGACACAGGACAGGGCGAGCAAAGTCAGCTCAGCCCTGTTCCCCGGGTGAGTCACTGCTGTGCTGTTTATACCAGGCACCAAAGGAAGGGAGGGATGCCCTGGGGAAGGGTTTTCCATGCTGTGCTCCATGCCCCTGAAAGGGATGGGGATTTTACACCTGCTCGTAAAGCCAGCTGTCCTGCCCCTTCCTCCTCCATCTCAACCACAAACCACCACTCCTACTTGCCCTGCTCCCCACAGCTCTGCTGGGCAGCAGGCCTGGCTGGTGAATGGTTACAGCCTAGTCAAGCAGGTTCAGGGCTCAGTCTCACCTCAGGGCTCCCCCCATCCCCACCTCAACCTCATCCACCCTCCAAGGGCGCAGCCCAATCCTGGAGAGATGCTTTGTCCTCTTCACCCAGCCTGGGGCAGCACCAGCAGGAACCTGCAGAGATGAAGAAGGAAGCCAGAGCAGCCTGACCCCTTTCCTCAGGATGAGGAAAGGAAGCAGAAGAGAGCTACCTCATGTTGTGGGTACAGATAGCTCCCCATCTTTCCCAAAATCTCCTCCTGGGGGAGTGCCAAGCAAGCAAGCGAACACTGGCCAGGAAAGAAAGGCAGGAGTTGCCATAAATGATGGTAACAGACTTTCCACTCATTGCTCTTCCTTTTTGGTAAGGATTGCAGTGAAATTGCAAGATTGCAAAATCCATGCCTGGATTGTTTTTTTTTCTTAAATGCTAATTTGGAATTTCCAATCCTGAGCTGGCCAGAGAGGATCACGCTGGAATAACAAAGACCATTTTTTTTCCTAAGGGGGAAACTAGAGGCTTGTTTGCTTTCTTTCAACATTAGAAAGTCAGATCTTCTATGTCTCACTTGCTGTATTTTTGGATGGAAAAGAGCAGGTGGTTTTCTAGCATCAGATGCACCAGGAAAGCATAGTCCCATTCCCTGAGTTCTATCAAAAAAGTTAAACATGTTTGTTTCATTCAGTGAATTAAAAAAAAAAAAAAAAACAGCAGGGAGAAAATGTTTAGTCTTTAAAGTTTCAGTGCTCACCAGTGAGAGTCAGATGAAGCTCATATTCTGCACATGGGTCTTCTAACAAGTCCTGCAGGAAAACCAAGAAATGTCAGTCACGACCTTCCTGGCAAATCAAATGTAAAAAAACAAGGAAGCCACACTAGGCAGGCTTTTTAAGGAAGCGAAAAAAGGGCACAGCCCATTTATTTTTCCTCAGCAGATCCTCTCTGAGGTCATTGTACTGTTGTAAACTAAATCTCAGTTTGGCAAATAACAGAGTTTATTTCTGGCACTCTGTAGCATTAGTCCTGCATAGATCTAAATTCATCCAGAGGAGGAGCAGAGCCTTGAAGGACGAGCAATGAACATGCAGTTGGCTGTGGTCAGCTGTGATGGGGAGTCCAAGTATTTAATCTTAGCCTCCTGGTCCTAAACACATTCAGACCCAAAAGGCAAAGGGTCCCTGGCAAACCCTGGGGGATGAACCCAGAAAAAAGTCTAACTGTGTGCTCAAAGGAGCCAGAGGTTTTTTATTGCTCTCCTTTATGAGGATCTAGTTTCCAGCCAACAAGTGTAGAGAGGTACAAAAATACGTGCCCTGGTAACTGTTCACATTGTCTCGCCTCTAGGGCATGTTCTTTTCCAAAGCCCCTCCAGTACATTAAACTATTTCATGTTTTACAGGTTTCTCCTATCTGCTAATCCAAGCTGTGGGAGATCCATCCCAGAGAAGAAATCCAGGAAGGGATGTCTGAGTCACCTATATGAACCACACAGCACAGCCAAGACAAGATGATCGTGAAGGTTATCTGGAGTCTCCACAGTTGGTGCCTGCATCTCGGTGGTTACTTGAAGTCCAACAGTCACAAGATAGTGTGGGGTTTATGCAGTGTTTGCCAGACCAAAAAAAGGTATCTAGCTAGGAAGAGATGGATTGTGTCCTGGACTTTCCTGTTGATAAGGTCAGTGTGGGGAGGCCCATAGAAACTCAAAGAGATCCTTACTGTGCAAGTGAACTTCACGGCCTGTGTGACCTGCACTCAGCCTTTGTTGCCACGCTGCAGGGTGGCCATGGCCTACCTTTGCCTGCATTGTCACAGTCACCTTCTTGATTTCTCCAAGTGTTAGTCTTATTTTCTCCAGTTGTTGGTATTTAGTAAGAACATTTGTGAGGACTGGACCTAGGACTCTTCCAGTTGGAGAGGCTGTTGTGATAGACAAGCAGCAGCAATACTCATATCCCTCAACTCAAGGGAACCAGAAAGCTGCAACAGGGGCACCATGGGCATGAAGCTTCACCATGGAAAAGTCTGGATCCCGAATGGGAAACAAACAACAGACAACAGTATCCTGTTTGCTGTCCAGGCTGATCAGATACAAATGATAAATGACCAAATAGAAGGAAAAGATAAGGTAGCAACAATGGTGCTCTGAGATCCAGGAGCCAATACTGAGGCTTGTTCTCAGACCACGGGGGAGCTATGTCTTTCTCCTGTGACCATGGCCATATTTTTCAGCAGGAGCCAACCCATCACAAGCCACGCCAAGACATAGCTCCCATATGGCCAGAGGGGAGGTTCAGAGCTGCCTGCAGAAGCCCAGCAACATTTTTCACTGCTGCCACACTGCAGAGTGAAGAGTTAAATTCTCTCCCTCTGCAGGCGCACAAGAGGCAGCTCCTAGTCGCTGCCATCTGCTCTCATTCACACGTGAGCTGTGTGCAGGCACTGTTCAGTTCTCTGTTCTTTCCCTCTGACAAAACCAGAATTGCTGAGATCATGTATAATGAAGGAGAAGAATGGCTGAGCCATTCTGGTGTGCACAGGAAGCTGGCTGGCTGGGAGCTCGTCAGGAGGGACACATCCAATCTGAGGAGAGGGTCCTTCCCTCCGTGCAGCGGAAGGGAGCTGCCTCCTGCGAACTGTCTCGCTCAGATGCACATGGCTGCTGGCCTCATCCAGCTGGGCTGGCCCATGTGCTTATAGCTTTGCACAGGGCATCCTTGCCCACCTATCTGGGTTCCCATACATGCAGGAGTGTTTATACACAATATCCCCTGCTTGCTGCACGTTAGCCTCTCCTCAGCAAACTTTCACTGTCCTGGAGACAAGCGGCCACACTCTGTAGTTCAGTGATGAATCACATCACAAACAACAGTAAGGCGAGAGCTGTCCCAAGAAGACCCAAGAGCCTGTCTGTCTGTCTGCACTGAACCTGGCTAGATGTTGCCCAGCTGAAATGTGTTGTCGCAAATGGATGTGAACAGAAATTGCAGCTGCTGGTGGGAAACAACCCAATCCTCATTCAGGAGGGCTATTTTTTAAAAAAATGATTCACTGTCCTAAAAAAATAAACTGCTCCATAGTTCAAAAATCACTTTTCATTTAGAAATTTCTGGCAATTTAAAAGGTTTTTTAACAAGCTTGGAAAAGGATATAATATTTCTAGATCATTCAAATTAAATGTTTGATTAATTCAAACCAAATATGTTTTAAGTGGCCTCTTCCATGAAATTTTCAACAATTTGTCCTAATTCAAGCAGGAAATGGTTTCAGATACTCATAACCTCATGGGATGGAAAGTGAGGTCTAGTGAAAATCAGCTGATAATTGCTCGTGTAAATCACTTGGCAAGACTCATGAAGCAGCAAGTCATGCCAAAGAGAATCAAGAAGGTCAAAGCAAGCTAAATCCATACCAGTGAGCTCAGCTAGTACAGAACTGCCTGGCCTGCATAGGAGTCATGGGCTTTTCTACAAGTGTTTGCTTCCTTGTCTCCCCTTTTTTGGTTCATGCAAATACATCCTGTGTCTTTCCCCTGCCTATAGTTTGCTTTCTGGAAGCCCTGGCTTTGCAAGCAGCTGCAACTCTGCGGTGCTCCTGTCTCTCAGATGTCTAGCATATTGCAGACCAGGAGATCTTAGGTCAGGTGGTGGCAGCAGGGACAGGTAAGGTTTAGAAAGCTGAAGAGCACAAACAGGAAGTGATGGGGGCAGGGGACACTCGTGCTGCTGCTTTTCCTCCCGCGTCTCACTGGGGCAGTGCGTGGTGCTGGTGGGGCAGAGGGAACCATCCGTGGTCTGCTCAGAGCCAGGATGCTCCTGGCCAAAGGGCCACGTCTGCTCATCCCACCAGCTCTGCAGTACAGCTGGCCCATTGTAATTCCTGGATCTCCCTGACTGCTCCCTCTCCATCGCACTTCCTATTTGCCAAAGCCAGCAGCAGCCTGCAATCATTTCCACACCCTTTTCAGAGGACAGGTTGGGGGTGAATTACATCTTAAGTAAATTGCCCAATGCAACACATTGGGAGCAACATTTCCCAGCTATCCCAGAAATGCAGTTAACTTCCCCGCACCCAATGAACAAATGCTTCAGAAATTCCCCTGGCAAAGTTACTCAGTAGCCTGAAATGCTGCAACTGTTGCCCTGTTTTTGATATCCCTTGCAGGATAAATCTCTCTCCTAACTGCCGGGACCACTCCAACTCTGTGCTGTGCTTGCAGCCCAGGTATTCCAGCAGGAGACTTGTCCCCAGAGGCAGTGTCTGTGCAAAGCAAGCAAAGCAGCTCACTAGATGCCCTTGTCTACCTTAATTGAAAACAAAGCAGAAAGGGAGCCACAGTGGGTGTTGGGGTCTTCACTACAGCCTGTCCGCTCCTGCAGAAGAAGCATCATTCTCTACCTCCACACTGGAGCTCTGCAATGAGATTTTAAAGTCCCAGGTGTTGGCTCAGGGGAGGGGTATGGGAGCCTTTCAGAGGCGTTAGCCAGCAGGAGCTGGGCCATGTAGGTTTCTCTGACACTGACTGAGACCCACCTCTCTCAAATACTTTCATTCTAAGTGAAATCAACCATAGCAAGAGCTTGAAAGGTGTCTGCAAGCATCTCCAGGTAAGAGGGCCAAACCACAGCTGAAGGACCATGAGTGCTGATATCATGGCTGAGAGCAATGAAGATACACAAACCCCAGAAGAGATTGTTCGTGTGCACCTCATGGTTTCAGTATTTTTCAGTTAGCTCTGGCAGCAGAGGGTATGAAACTGTAGAGACATCTGAGCGCTGCATTCCACGTAAAAATGAAACTAATCAGCCATATGTTTTTTAAGAGAGTACAAACAGCAGGTGAAAACAAAATAGCCTGCAACTCCTTTGAGGCTGAGGAGCCAATCTTACAACACCGACACCAAAGGATACCAGAGATGCTGGCTGGCATTCAGCAACCCACATGCTGGGGGATGCAGACCTGGAAAACAAGCTCTTGAGGCCCCAACACAGAGGCCAGCACCAAGTGATCCCAGATCATTCCCAACTGATTGATGCTCACAAAGTCCTCCAGTCTTTCAGGGAGAGGCAGTAAGCCATGCCTTACCCTGTGCTGTCATCTCACATAGCCTGATGTGGTGGTCTGCTACTGATTGTGAGCACCAGTGATACTCTGGACCACTTCTGGATGAAGATGTAGTGCTTTCTAACACTGACAGCCCAAGGTTATAGGTGTAAAATAACTGCATTTTTCATCATCCTTGCTGGGATAGACTCTCCCAGCTGATCATACTCTCCTGCACTGCACTGACTGATGGGATGGGTAGGATGTGGTGCCTTTCTTTTTTCTGCATTGAGCAACCTTGGGTAGGGAACATCTTCCATGCTCTGCCAAGGGAGTGCTCAACTCTCTTGGGTAGGTAAATCTCAGGACTACACAGTGAGAAGGAAGAGGGAAGCTCAAGCCAGGCAGTGGCATGTTATTTTACCATATCACTGCAAGTTACTAATAGACAGAAGGAAACATCATGAGCAAGCAGCCAGCAAGGGTGAAACTGCTCAGTCTGCCCACTGAATAGAAACTGCTCGGCCTGCCCATTCCACTGTATTACAGGGAGACAGGAGTCAAGGAAGGCAGCTCAGAACAGAGCATACTGAGCTGCACTGTGTAAGACAAACAAGACAAGATCAAGCCCTGCACTTGGAAACAGCTGCAGGAACCACAGCAGATAACAATGCTTTGCAACAATTTGCAACTGCCAATGGAGCATGCACAGCACAAAGAAAATGTCAGCAGCACCGTCAGTGCACAGACACCCCTGGGAGCAGCTGGCCTCAGCAGTGCAGGAGGTGAAGACACTGTTGGGTGAAAAGCAGAGACCCTCTCATGTTTGAGGTGGATGGGGATGCTGGAGCTGGGTGACTCCATAACCAGCAGCACTGGGAGAGGAGCTGGGGTAGAGGAAGGCCATGAGGTCAGATTCAGGGTTAGAGAGGTAAGTTGTCTCTGTAAAAGAAGGATGTGAACTAAGCTTCTGGGTGTATGACAGGGCTGATTAGAAAACATACTCTTTGTATTGGTATCAAGAAAACCCATGGCAAAGCACCCCTCCGTGAGAAGCTGGGGACCAGTACATGCAGAGGTTCAGGACATTGTCCTTGGGATGGAGAAGCTCCCAGCAGTTACAGAAGGACAAGGAAGCAGCCAATCATCCCATACTTTGGAAGAAAAGCTGGATTTCAAACAACTCCAAGAACTCATCAGGACTCATCTCCCCACTGCTGGCAGAAGAGGACAGCCTGGCTCAGTGCATCAGCAGTCCTGCTGGTACTGCTACATCTCCTGCTGGCCTTGCCCTTTCCTCTATTTCAAGCATTGCATATAACTCAAAAGATTAAATAAATGCATAATAAAAGGAGGATTTTGGTCACAGGGAGAAGTCTGTGGGGCACAGCCAGTACCAAATATTTTTCTGTGTCTGGTGTGTCACTGGGAGTTGGGGCAGGTGCACTTAGAAAAACAGAGCCCATGTTTGTGCAGTCTTAAGACTGTTATCAAGCTGTGTTTAGGACCCAGAAGGAAAGTGAAACTCCTTTTTATGGTGTTGAGGCTACTAATGTGTAAGCAAATCACTTTTTATCTAGTTCATAACAGCAGAGCCTGGCCAGGAGACTCCAGACTGCTCTGGGTTAAAGTTAAACAACTCAAACTGCAATATCCACATAATGACTATAACATTTGCTAATGTCAAGGCAGCAAAAGGTGTAGAGAGGTCACACATGGATGAGAGCTGCCTCTTCGACTAAAGAGGGCATGGAGGTGCCTTGGGCTGCAGGGTAACACAGCCAATCATCCCAGCAACCTGAGAGCCTGGCAGTGGTGGGAAAAGTAAAGAGGTGAAGCAGGGAGGGGGGTCCCCTGCAGGCCCCCAACCTGCAGCACCCCAACAGCAAGAGCAGATGGACACTACAGGTGGATTGGCTTGGTGGAGTATCCCCATAGCCTGCCACAGCCTGCAGACTGGTGGCTAACACCAGCTCCATGCCAGCAGAAGGGAATCAATGCATACAGCTAGGTTCTGACTTACACACACATACACACATTTTTATTACAAGAAGCCATGGCCAACTGAAACTGGCTACAAGCCACTTAATCTATATACTCGAAGAGTCTTGGTTAGCATCTCTAATCTGGGAGTTCTGGGACTGTGGGAAAACACCTCCATTGCAAAAATCCTTTGTAACTTACCATGCCCACTTGAGCTGCTAGAAGATGTGGCTGTGATTTGTGGCTGCACAGATCTAGTCCAGCACTAGACCAACAGAGCTGACACTGGAAAGCTTGGTAAAGACCATGCTACCGTGTGCATAGATTTAAGCAGTATGCAGTGCCGTTTGACTTTAGCGGTATTTCTATTAATCCCTGCTGTGCCCTATTCCCATCTGAGGTAGGTATCCAAAGACCATCTGCCTACCAGAAGTCCGACTCCAGAAGGATCCACAGGACTGAAGCTGTCCCTGCCAGTATTGTCATCTGTAGAAACAAAAATGCAAATAACCGTAATTAGAAGTGGCTGTGGAGGACACTGGGGAATGCAAAAGCTCCAGTTGCAGAACATATACAATATCATCTAGGAGTGGAAGGTGATTTTTATTTTTGACATAGGTGATTCAACTCACACTCAGTCTCTCCCAGGTTTCACTCACTCATTCTTTCAAACTCACATATAAGCATCAAGATGTGTGAGCCCAAGTAGCTCAACCAGGACTTGTGGTGACATGGAAAATGAGGAAAACCAGCTCTCAATTCCTCATCTCTGGCCCTGAGTTTTTCTTAGATGGGTAGCTATGCACTAGGTCTTGGACGCTTTAGGAACTGAGAGTAACTGTGATCTTTTTCCTTTTCATCACGCCCGCCTCGCCTCTGAGTCATTAAGAGCTCCGCGGATTTACTCACCCTGGTTGGGCTCCTTTCTGGGTGTAATCTCTCCTTTGTTTGAGGTTGTCCTTTGTTTTACTGCTCCAGATGTCTTGAGAAGTTGCATGTGGATTGTTCTGTTGTTGAAGACCTGCTGATCTAGCAGATCAGCACATGCCATTCTTTTAACCCTTCTTCTCACTGTTTTTCCTGCTGCTTTCACACCCAGACATCACCATTCAGGTCAATTTTAAGTTCCCGCTCCACAGTCTGAGCTGAACTCCGAATTCCTGACACCACATTACAGAAACACCTAAAAGCACACTGGGCTTGGGTTTCTCATTGCATTGCTTAGCACACAAACAATGACAACACCCTTCCCTGGTAACCAGCTCCTTGAAAAAGCATCAGCATCAGCAATAAAGCTGGATTTAGACATTCATTCTCTCTGCAGAATGATGGAGGGAGGGCATCATGAGAGTATATCACACCGTGGTCTAGTTTGCTATCATGTCTCCTTTGAAATCTGTTGTTTCACCAATTCAGTAGATTCCTGAAAAATCCCACATTCGTTTTGCTAGCTTGTGTTGGGGCCCTGCAGCTTTTAGCCTGGAGCTCTTTCACATTTAGTTGGATTCCTACATGGACAGAGAAGATCTTGTTCATCTGAATAAGATGAGGTTTGGCCCAAATTATATTACGAGGAAAGGCTCTGCAAGCTCATATACAGTCATTGATTAGGTGGAGTCTCTTTCCATGTGGCTTCTCCTCTCCCACTTGACATTCATGTTTCAGATCACTCCTGCCTGTTCATTTCCTGTGTCCAGCCTCTCCCATCCCACCTCCTAAGGGCCTCTACATGCAAGACGAAAAGCAGAAGACTCAGGAGGATCAAAGAGCATTAAGCTGTTTGTCACAGTGAAGTAGAATGGCCTCAGGTAACCAACCAGCCATGTGGAGAAGCACTTCCAAAAGATACAAATTACAGTGGAAAATGACCAACAAAAGATAAAGGGGCAAAGCAAGAAGAGAAAGACAAGTACAAGGTTTCCAGTGCACTACAGAGAAATCTGAGGAAAGGCCCATAGATCCTACTGGAAAGGGATTCCAGCAGCACAAAATCACAGTCACATACATCTCATCCCTCAGCAGTACCCAGACATGCTGCTGGGACAGTGCCAGCCCCTGCGCCTCCATCAGTGCATCCATGCAGGAACAAAAGCCAAGCCACAGACTCCAGCACTGCATTTCAGTCCTCCTCTTGACCTGGACCACACCTGGAGCCTCAGATATCTCAAAAAAGCCAGGCTGTTCCAGGCTGGGAAGCCAAAGGGGGACATGCTGGGGTCTGCATACACAGGAGCTCAAAATCTGTGCAAAACACCTCAGACCATCATGAGAAGGAATGAAGTACCTGACGAAGCCAAGCAGTTTTATCAGATCTCCTATAACAGGGTGCTAGAAGAAGAGGAATAGGATTATTAACAGAGGAAGGGTGTTTACCGGAGGAGAGATGGGAAGGGGCCATGAGAACAGAGCTGTCTCACAAGACACATCGGGAGAATGAGGCTCTGGGAGGGGCAGCATGTTCCTCCCTCTCCAGCTTTTTGAAAACAGAAGAGTGACAACTGTCAGTGGCACAATGCAAGACACTCCATGCAAAACATCTCAGAAGGGCCATCTCCCACCCATGAGAAGGCCCCAGGCTCTGGGTGTGCTCTCATTGCACAGCCAGGGCATCTCTGCTGGCCTGTGTTGTCCCTGGCTGGGCCACCACAGGGACCATGTCTGTGACCTCAGGATCTCCCTGCCACAGATAGCTGCTGCTTGCAAAGCCGCTGAGTGCTGAAGTTAACTCCCACACCTACAGACTGTGATGGAGCTGCCAGAGCTGGCCCAGCAGGCCAGCCCAGGTTGCAAATCTGCAGCTGACAGGACAAGCCCGGAGCAGACAGGCTAGCATTCCCGGATTGCAAGCAGAGCCTCTGGCACCTTTCATGAGCTGTTCTCAAGGGGATTATCATTGCAAATGAACTCTGCCAGCAGGGACTCCCAAAGCAGCCACCTTTGCCTGCTCCAGTCCCACTGCTTGCAGTCTCCGAAGGGGCTGTCTTGGTCAGGGTGGTCCCATCCTGGCCTCTGCTCCCCCAGCCACAACCCCTGTGGAGGGGCTCACGGGTGCTGTTCTCTTTCCCTGCCAAAGAGCAAAGTTGTTTGCCTCATGCCAGATGCTCACACAGCTCTCTGTACAGACAGTCATCTCAACCTGTTTTTTCTTTTCTTTTTTTTTTTTAAAGATTTTTCTTTTCCACTTAGAAGCTATCCTGCTTCCACAGAGCTCAGAGAAATGGGTCTAGCTCTTATCAGCATGCATTAGCTGATAGCAGATGAACTCTGGCAGATCTTCCAGGAGGGCGTGTGCAAGGTGATTTCAGCCATAAAGCTCTCATGGGTGGGGTGTGATTTTTTTTTTTTTTTTTTACCCTTCTCATTCTCCAGTTAGATACTTGCACTGATTTACAGATTCCCTGGACCTCGGTGGGTTTACACCTGCCGAGGGAGGTTCGGCTGTAAACATGACTGCCGGGCTGCATGCAGGCAGGGTGGGAGCCGCGAATTGCTCTAGCCCCAGACATCCAGCCCAGAATGACACTGCAGATTTTCTCACACTGCTGGGACGCTGTGCCTGATCCTGTGGCCTGACATGGGGTTGAGGGTTGGGCAGGCACCGTCCCAGTGACATGGGACATCCATGACGGAGGCACCAGACAAGCTGTGGGTTTCACGGTGCTGCCAGCATGCAGCGTGGAACAACACAGGGCAAGGGAGAGCGGACGCAGAGCAGCCCCCCTGGGGAGCAAGGGGTGAGGCCAGCCATGCTGCGCTCCCAGCAGGCTGCAGCCCAGTGGGGCTGCAGATGGCAGGAGGCTGCCTTTGTGTGCAGCCGAACATCTTCAGAGGACAGAGGTAGCATCTCTTCTCTCCCAATACAATTTTAATTAGATGAATAGCAGTGTAATCCCATCAAGCGCTCAGCTGGGAGCTGACCATGGGAGGGGCAGGCGAGCCCCCCCAGCCAAGCACTGAATGGGGTCCCTCCAGGAGGGTACCCCCAACCTGCCCAGCCAAGCCACTCCACCAGGGACCATCTGCTGCCAGGCAGCCCCTCCTCCCGCAGTCCCCAGCCAAGAACAAGCAAGGCTGGCAGTGCCTTGGCAAACAAAGGCAGCGCATGGCTGGTGCTTTTAGCCCTGAGGGATGGAGGAAGAGGAGGGAGCACGAGCCCCAGGCAGTCCCACATGCTCTGTTCCTTCAGGCAGATGGCTTCAGTGATAGCTCTCCAGGAGAAGACGGGGCACCAAAATGGGGAGAGTGCATTGTCCTCCTGCACCAGGTGATGCTACCACAGGGAGAAAGGAAGGAGGATGAGAGACTGCAGGGGACTTGCCATGTGTCTGCTCCAAACTCTGCTCCCGTATCCTGCCACTACATCCCAGACCAGGGACTTGTGTCTCATGCTATCCTGGCCAAAGGGCAGAGCCGCTCCACCATCTGCTAGTGACAGACAGCAGAAGCACTAGTGGAAAAGGCGAGAGCTCTCCTCTTTGAATCTTTTTGGAGGGTTTTTGGAGGGAATTTCCTCTCACATGAAATTCTCAGACTTTTCCCTAGTGCCAGAGAGACAATTTGGGGAAAGTCTTGAGAAACCTAGGTTGTGCAACCAGGAGTTTAAAGTGATTTTCAACCCACAAGGCAACTGATGGCATTTTTGTCAGCAACTGTTACCAAAACCCTCTGGTTTCACTGTTACAGCAACCTCTGCCCAAGGAGGAGTGTGGAGGGAGAGGACATCCAGACTTAGACGCTTCTGTGCTCCAGCTGCACACCTCATCACAAACACCCTACTCCTTGCTGTTCCTCTCCTCAAGCCAAGTCATCTGCAGCCACCTCAGGTTTCATTTGATTTTTCAGTTGGTTCCCTGCCATTTGGGACTGCCCACATGATTTCTAAATATCCAAAGTTAGGCAGGAATGACACCACATTTGTAGGATTTCACTCACTGCTCCAGGACAGCTGCACTCATCTAACAGGCATTAAACCACCCGATCCTCAGCCTTGCGATGCCCTCCTCTGTCCCTCCAAACATCCCAACGTCCTTCAGAGCAAATCCGCCTGCCAGGGACACCCTGCATCTCCCTGCCTTAGGACAGATGGGAAAGGCTGGCCCTTGGGAACAGTCCTGGTGCTGCAGCACACAAAGGAACACAACCCAGGGCTTTCCAAGGGGCAGCTTGGCAAACTCCGCAGGGCAACAGCAGTCATTTTCTTGCTAAAGTCAACAGCTCTGAGCCTGAATACACACAGCTGGGCACAAAGTGACTAGAGATCACATCTGCTGAATAAGAAGGGGTCATTGTTATGCTTTGTCACCCATTTCAGAGCAGATAGCACTTTAAAGCCATTTGGTTTTGCACTCTGAATAGTTAAAAAGGTCAGGCACCCAGCGTGGGCAGTGGGGTGTTTTCCCAGCACTGGAGCATGATGTGAATATTCCCAGGTGCGAATATTTGTCTGAACATCCGCTGCCTTCCCAGTCCAACAGCAGAGGAGAGCTTTGATCTATTCCCCAGCTGAGCCCAGGTGCACATTGTACTTTCCCTGTCCCTGCTCACCCTCCAGCCCTGCAACTTGTTGCTCTGCAGCAGGGTTAAAGCCAGCAACATCACAAACGCAAATAACAGAGGTGCCGATAGATGAACTCTGGGAGGACCCAAGGGCTTGGAGGACGGGCTCAGTTACAGTCTGATCCTGCAGCCAGAGCTTTTAATTTACTGTTAATCTGAAGTACAGCCATAACATGTTAATGAAATGCTGGTTATCGGTTGCCAGTGAAAGTGGTGCTGCTTTCTCCTGCCTGAGCTTTTTTGTCCTGGGCTGCACACTGGAAGTGCTGTGCACAACGGCACCCGCAGCAAGCCAGGCATGCTCCCCACCATGCTGCTCCCACAGTGCAATTACAAACCCAGACATAAATCACGGTTAACCTTTGCTCTCTCTCATATGTTTGTCCAGAGGCTACAGAAATATTGCACAAGACACGTGATAGCCAGAGAAACAAAAATAACTTTTATTAAACTGTCCCAGAGTGGGAGGGGAGAGAGAGTTTTTGAAAACTCAGCTCTTTTCACAATAAAGGAAGGTATTTGGGAAAATAATACAAACCAGGTATTCTTTTATCAGCAGTTAAAGGTATGTGTTCAGATCTCGAAAGGGACAGATACACACCCTTATGACTCACGTACAGTAGGGCTTTGCGCTCTGACTCTGACTTTGACGTCTTGTTTGCTCTTTTCAAAACCAAAACAACTCACTTTCCCATCAGCTTAGTTCTTTCCAGCTACTCTGACTTTAAAATTCTTGCTAATTCTCTTTCTCTTCTCTATCACTTTTGCAGAACAAAGATGAACGTGTCCTAATACCTTGTGATTTCTTAATGACATAGGATTAATGAGAGGGAGAGAAACCTGATTTTGCAAAACCAATTAGGGTTTAAATTGCAAGAAAAATAAACACCTTGATTTGCCCAGTGCAGAACTGATTACAAGATGTTTGCATCTACCAACAGATAGAAATATCAACCAGCTGTGCATGTATTGGTAATGCTAAAACTGAAATCACAAAGGCTGATAATATTGGGAAAGAAAATTCCCGTAGGCTGAAACCCATGAAAGCAGACACCAGAGAAAGTAGCAGAAAAAAACAGTGAATATCCAAGCTGAGATTTTTGAAGAGAAATCATCTATACTACAGCATGCAAATATAGCCTCATGCATCTTTTGTATTCACTTTCCATGAACCTTCGACTGAATGAGTTTTACTAGCACAAATGTTGGAGGAAAGTGAAGTTCAAAGCTGCATGCATGAGTAACCATGGAAACTGAATTTTAAATTTGTACATGCAAGTATTTGTATCCAAAGTACTTTGTACGCTCGGCCAATGCAGAAAGAGGGACACCACCATGTCACAACTGGCCAATCGTAACTTAGAAACACAGCTTGAATTTCAAATATCACCTACTTACAGCAAACCTCCATTCGCGGAGCAGAGAAAAAAGAAATGTGAAAAAACCTGCCTCAAATTGCCATCTGCTCGTGAATATTCCACAATTAGCAGGGATGGATTCATTGGATACATTATTCATTGTAGATTATTCGCTCAGATCTAACAGCGATAGTGCAACGGGTATTTAAATATTGTAGCGAGGAACCTTTTCAGACATAGGTGTATGTGACCATCCCCATGTATGAATATGGATGTGCTTCTGTCCTGCAGGAATCTCTGGGAACAATAGCTGTGTGGTAAATACCTTGTCCTCTGCAGCAACAGAAAACCTAGAACTTTGTTATAAACTGCATTTTTGTTATCCCTTTTCGTCTTCGTTTGTCCTCTGCCCCAGTCTCTCCTCCCTCAGCTGGGCTGCTAGTGCACCAAGTCAGATGCCATTTTAGCAACAAAGGCAATTGCTGTTCCCCTTGTTGTGGCTCAGGTAATGGGAGAGGTTTGGTGAGACAATGTTTTTCCCACTCCCACCCCAGCCTTCCAGTGTGATAGGCAGTGATAATAATAAAACAAAATCCTACGAGTCCGAAGCTGTGTTGTAAGCACGGAATATCACACATTTCCTTGGAAATCTTCCGAAGTTGCCCTGCACTTTGCAGTTTGCATATGGGTGACCACAATGCAGATGGGTTTTAGGCCCCTTTTGCAGGTTCACCTTCTGTGGCATGGACCCAACCATTCCATGGCCATCAGTGACAGATTGACCCTTGCAGTCCTGCATGCCAAAGTCAAAATGAAACAGAGACAGCCCAAAAACCCTCAACTGGAAGCAATGACCAACAGGCATGGAAAGAGACAGCCTTGAGAAGCGGATGGGTTTGGGGAGGATCACTCTCAGGCATGAAGCTGCGGTATAGGAGAGCCAATGTGTCCAGGCTGTGCCAGGGTTCCTTAAGCAGAAACAACACAGAGAAAAGGAAAGGGGAAATATGNACTGAAAAAACAGCAACTAATAAAAGAGTCCAAAGTAGCATGGGATGGAGTTATGCAACTTCAGTTAGTCCAGTGCTGTTCACAGACAAACACTCCCCTGAAGCAGCATGAACTTGTGCAAGTGAAGATTGTGTAATCCCCACCTTGCTGCCAGCTGTTACCCAACTGTGCCGGGTTGCAATGCTGTACTGCACAGAACAAGCCAGGATCCTGCGAACGCCACAGCAAGGCTCTGGCATGAAGTCAACACAGACATTCACCACGGAGTCTGAGCATAAGACCTCTCTCACTGCTGCGCTAGGCCATGCTGGTCTGCAGTAAAGCAGTCCTCTGTTGGATGTGCTTGCCTTTAGTTGGGGACCCATTGAAACATTGCAACCAACATGCAGCAGGACATGGTCAAGAATGAATAGGACAGGCTTTCTGCTGTTCTTATTTAGGGCAGCTCCCAGGCTATTAATAATGTGGAAGATACGTGGGCTGTTGTCCTCTGATGGTCCAGGGAATCCTGTGCAGGAGGCCTATGGAAGTCACACACCGGCACAGACACAACTTCCCACTTATTTCTTATCCCATTAGCAAAATGACAGGCTCTGGCTCTGGTTGAAATGGAAGAACTTGTGAAACTCCCATCCAAAAATTCTTGTAGCGTCCAGGACTACATTAACTCAAAGCTCACAAGGAGACTGATCTTCCGTGGGGTGCATAAGCACACTGAGCCTAATCTCTTGGTCCCAAAGGTTTTAGGCTGTAAGCAAACCTTGGGTCAATGTACAGACACCTAGCTGTAGGACCCTGGGCAGCCTTGGGCAGGATGTGCTGAACCCACACAGGACAGACAGGGATCTTGAGTTGTTCTCCTGAAGGCAGGCTAGTAAAACCTGCCTATGTGGGCTCCAGGTGTCAACGTGATATTTCAGAGCTCCCATGAGAGGACTGGCTTGGGGTTTTTTCAGGCCTTTCTCCATAGATTCTCATAGTTGTTAACTGAAGGATAATTTCCAGTTGGAAGAGCAGCCTTGGCAGTGAGATGATTCTCCCATGTTTAGAACCCGTCAACTCAAGGGGTTGTTTTAATTCCCATCTGCTCTGAAGGGGTAGACTTAGTGCAAGCTGCACAGAGGCATTCCCTAGCCGCGTTCTGCAGGGCTCAGCAGCTAGTACGGACAGGATTAGACAATTAAACAGTGATTTGGCAAATAGCTTATTTGCTAAAAAATGTGATTTCAGTCCCTTTAAAGTTCAATATTGAGGTTTAACTTGCAGCTTGAAAAAGATTTTATTATCTAGACTGGCAGTGCCAGAGGGCAAGTGACAGTTGTCTTTTACCCACACATCTGGAAGGAAGCTGGAGAGCCCAGGTCAGGAGATTCAAGCCCCGTTTCAAAGCCCCATTTTCTTCATTTTTCAGCTGCAAAACCCATACAGCAGGGCTTATTCACTCCTGCTTATGCTTTTCCACTCACCTATTCATTGGCAAGCATCTGGGACCCAGCATCTCACTTCCAGGTGATGGCCTGACTCAGCGACGTACAAAGCCATTCCCTCTCCCTTGCTTTCTGCCGCAGTCACCTTTAAATCTTTATCCACTGTGCAACAACACCAAGAGAGGAGGTAAAAGTCACCATGGGACAGGGACATGTAAAGGGCCAGTAGCACTGGGTTGTCCCCAGCCCGACTTGGGCATGGAGCTGGTCTGAAGCTAGTTCCCACTCTTCCAGCAGGAGAGTGGACGTGAGGCTTGTGTGAGGTTGTCCCTCTCCATACAGGCACTGAGATTTCCCCAGGTGAGGCAAAGCAGGACTGATCATGCATACATAGAGCTCTCCTGAGAGGGAGCAGTGAGGCCCTAGTCCATGTTTCACTGAAGACCACTTGAATGCACCTGAGCTGCCTGCTGTACTGCTGTATAGGAATTACCTTGCCTGGGTGGGAACACCACCTCTTTGGAGGATGAGAGCAGAGAGGCTTGGGCGTGGGCCACCCATCACTCAGTTGTGTGCACTCCCTCTCCTTCTACTTCGGGGACTGAGGGAGAAAGAGCAGAGCCTGGAGGTCAGGGGGCCGGTGGCGACCATCCAGCAGCATCACCTGGCACATACGTAGGCAGAAGCCAGAGGTGTAACAACCAGACATTGACTGTACTGTCAAAACAAGCGATAGGATTAAAGCTGCAAAGAGTGGAAATTGTCCTACTGGAGTGGAAAACGCATAGAGTCTCATAGTGCAATACAAGCAAAGACAAGAATTACTGCTTTAGTGAGCTTCAAACACAGACCAGGACCTCCCCACCTCCTATGTGTGAGCTGCCCCCTCCCAGCCCACATGCTGTATGTGGACACAGCCTTGTACATGCTCAGCTCCATGCACATCTCCTTAGGCTTTTAAATAGCATCATGATCACATGCTTCTCTGCTCTTCCATTGCTCAACCCTGAATTTGTCCTGCTGTTGTCTGCACGTGTCACCAGGACTATGTACAGTCAGTTGTTGTTGTGAGGGGGATCAGTGCCTTTTCCTACAAAATATCTGTCCTGGAATGCCTTCATGAAAGAAGGTGGAAAAGAGGAACTGAGGGGCCTATTGCAGTGGAGCCAGTCCTAAGACCTGTGGTTCTACAGTCAAGTCCTCTTTCTCCAAAGCAGTGTAAAATGCAGCCCATGCTGACCCAGTCCCAAAGGCAGAGCTAGGAGGAATTTCTGCTCTTGCTCAGTGCTGGATAAAGAGCAGCAGTTCTATCTCAAACACTTTCAGATGTTGCCTCAGTTGTCCCAGGTCTGCAATGCTCCAGCAACCTTTTGGAAGGAACCAGGGTAGGAGAGGGACATGATTTCAGTGCCAGTGCAGCATCAGAGCCACCCCCAATGAGCTCTGGAGCATCTACAACCCACGTCCCATGCCACGCAAGCACTGTTTCCCTTTCCTCACCAATGTTCAAAGTCTTTGTCCCAGGTACAGGTGGGGCTGTGCACTCTTTTTCTTCTCTTTACTGGCCAGCCAGACAAAACACTGAAGGATCTAAAAACTGCTATAACAGGAGTATAACCTAGAAGAATATCTCCAAACCAGTAAGGGCAAAACAGGCTGCTGAGACCCATCATCCTTTGCCATCATCCTGCTCTGAATAAGGAGCTCAGACTACAGCTACAGAGTTGTAACTTGATGCATTTGAAGCTGGGAGAGGAATCATTCCATCTTTTGTCCACCTCATACACAAAAACTTCAACACCCAGGAAGAGAAAGGGATAGAGGATCAAAAAATAAAAATAAAAATAAAAAAACAAAGGAAAAAAAGGAAATGGTGTAAGGGTGGCAGTGATGGGTTTCACTAAGCGGTAACTGAACTAAGGCCAGTTTCACAGCAAATTTAGGCCATGCCAGAATGTGGTCAGCAGTGACTTCCCACCTGCAAATCCAGACCTGTTCATGTAGATGAGGTTCCACTGGAAATACAGCTGGGCCAAAATAGTAATTCATGGTTGGGTTGTGTCAATTTAGACAATATTTTCTGTGGAAAAAAGTCAAAATGAATCATTTCATTTTTCCATTTCATTTTTCTCTTCTCATTTCAGTGAGGTAGAAATTTTCATCTGACCATGACTCATTTCATTTAAACCTTTATAGCTAAATAACTTTTTGCTCCAGAATAACATATGTGCATCTACATTAGATATTTACCATGTAAATCTTGCTGAAATGAGCTACCATTACCAAATTACTGCATTCTGCATTCTGTTCCATTTTGCAACTACATTTTTACTAAGTGACACCTTCCAATTTGTGCACTGATGTGAACTCCCATGCATTTTCTCTTGGTTGAAGCAGCCTTGTCTGATAGGATCTATTCTAAAGTCCCACCAAAGTATACTGGAAGTTGGATTACTCGATAAGCATTCAGGAAAAGCAGCATTTGCAAGATTTACCTGTGATTCAGTTCTTCTCCAGGGGTAACGAGGAAAAGGCCTGGCACATGAATGAAGCCATCCTGTTCCAGACCAGAATGAACCAGACAAGTAAAACAAATCATGGTTAATATCCCCTGAAATTTCGTGGCATGCAAAGAGAGTCTATTTAAATCTGGAACTAAGATTTGACTCATCTAATTGACCTGAGAAGAAAGCCTCTTCAAGCCCTGGGAAGTGCTGTCTTGCAGGCAGGTTCCCACTGACCTGCTTTCCTGGATGCTATCCTGGATATTTCAAAGGTGACCTGCAGTGAATTATGTGTTGTGCACCTTGGTTTGTGAAGTCTTCATTTTCCCCAGAGGATGTTTGCAAACTTACTGGTGTTCATAGGGCCCAGCAAACACTTGTTGGGGAAAATGCAAGGGAGACCATGAGAGCTCAGCAGTAGCAGAGGCTGTCACAGTACTGAGTGCCAACTAGCTTTGTTCTCCAGATTATTCCCAGATCCTGGATCCTCACCAATCCATACTCTATAGAGTAGTTCAGAGCTGTTCCCTACAGGCAGTATGGATGAGACCACCCCAGGTTTGTGTCTCATTGCCATGCCCAGTTCTCCACTCTCTGAGCCACAAACCAACTTGTCCCCCCCAGCCCACCCGAGGACCTGCCGTGGGAATTGCTGTGGTTGTAACGTGCTGAGCACATGCCCTTTGGGACTAGCCTTTTTCACATGTGTCTGTACAGCACCTAGCACAACGACCTAGTAATTATAACAGAAGCTAAATTACTGCTAAAATTAGGTAGTTATTAACATCATAGCCTCTGGGCACCACCACAACACTTAATGATGCTGCAGCCTGAGAGTAACTCAGGACCAATCATAATCTTCATGAAAAACTGTCCTTAGGGAGAGAGTTTCTGTATATGGTCTTGATTTTGTGTTAGGTCACATTTTACATGTGGAAAAAAAAAAAAAAATCTATTCAAACGCTTAAGGATTTCAATGTTTTCAACACCAAAATGATGGTGTGCATATGTCATTACTCCTAAGAATTAATTTTAAACTTTGAGTCATAAGCTTAGAGGACAGTTTTTGAGTGTTGGGAAGGTGCTTGGACTCAGGACACCTCGTGGCCATGAAAAGGCCAGGGCAGGCCACCCACAAATGCACCAGTGCAATATAACTGGCAGCACAAAGCCAAAGCCAAGCTGCATTTCCTCCAGTCCGGTTCCTCCTGTGACCTGGGTTCCTCGTGGGGTCAGCTCCAACCCCAGGATGAATTTAGGGCCATGGTTGGAACAGATCATGGCCAAAATTCAGTTTGTTGCTTAAATCTCATCCAGGGACTGACGTATTGAAAACAAAATACAGCCGGTGGTAGGTCCCTCAGGAAAGGTTGAGAAGCAAGAGAGCAAAGCCAGCAACAGCCCATGCAGGTGGTGCTGGCTCAGGTGCCGCATGGTCAGGCAAAGGGCAGGGCAAACTCAGCGCGCCATGGGTGTGGGGCACGGAGGAGGTACTGGGGGACGTTTCCCGGCTCCCAGGGCTGGCACCATGCACTGCACAGAGGACAGCCTGCATGCTGTCCTCTGTCAGACACAGCTGTCTCCCAGCCCAGCATCTGCTCGGAGATACAGAGACAGGATCAGAACAGAGTTTGCAGGGGCAGGCACGCGGACAGGTATGGGAACAAGGGACAGGGACAGTCCAGAACAGATTCTCTGAAGACAACCCCATGCCACCCAGAGCAGCTTGCTCGCTGTTTGTCCCGGGTGAAGGAATTACTCATACGGCCCTAAATGAGCAGCCACGAGGCTGTAGGCAAGCACCAGCGGTGCTGGAAAGTCAGACACCGCTATTGCACCGCACACCTTCTTTTCTGTTGCTGATTAATGAGGTTGAAAAGGAAGGACTGGGTGGCTCCTCCCAGCCCTGTCCCTTATGCACGCCCCCATAAGCACTCATACTATCTGTATCAAGCACATTTTTATGTAAATGCTCTAACCATCCCTTTCAGAGGTACAATGCCTCCCAGACTAAGCCCTTGAATGGCATAGCACGTTTCTCGTGCCTCAGCTGCTCACCCAGACAAACAGAAGTGTGGCTCCCCACAAAGGGCTATGGTAATGCGGAGCGCTAGGAGAGTCGAGGGGAGGGGGCAAGCAGGGGCCAAAGCTATTTCAATAACAGAAGAAAAGCTAGGCTCTCAGTATCTTTATGAGTCAGGGAAGGGACAGGCCCCACAGACTGATGAATGGAGTTGCACAAGGCAGATGGCGCAGCCTCACAACAATGCAACATCTCTGGTTGGTGTGATGGGCCCTGGGGTCCACCATGGGGCCCTGGGTGCCTTGATGCAAAGGCAGAGGTTGGGATTGCAACCTGGGATCCCTCCGCAGAGAATAACACAGGAAAGCTGAAATAGCCTACGGAGCGGGGAAGGAGCGTGTGGAAAACCAAGAAACAGAAGGCACTCACTTGATGTCCCCAGCCTCAGCATGTGCTGCAGGTAATGGACCAAGGGACAAGAGAACAGGCTATTTCCCACATTCTCCACCAATGCGCACCACATTTGGGATCTTCTTCCTTCATTTCTCCTAAGATGAGAGTCCATGAGTCTTGCTGTTGTGGGCTGGTCTTTGGTGCCTGATGGCACACCCAGCAGCTCTGCCTGCACCAGGTATACAAGGTCCTCATTCAGGACACAACAATTTCTTCTGCCAAGGATAGGTCAACAGATAATGTATTCATCAAGAAGGATTTCAAATTTTCCAAAGGCACCTCTCACCCAACTTTCAAGGCTGGTGGGCCAAAGAGGTGGCTCCCCGACACCACCCACTCAGCCACCAGGTAGAGAGACTTTCTAGATGTTCTCTGCAGCAGTTTTGTATGACAAAGCAAGTGTGCATCCCTCAAAGGCTGAATCTTCACAGCCACAGATTAGAGAAACAACCTCATAACACCCCTGAAGGGTTTACCAGAGGTGTAGCTTGCCTTGGCCTCCCCTTGTACTCCCCATCCTGTGCTCAGCAGTGCTTCTGTGGGGCAAGCCAGGGTCAGCCCCTGCCTCTGCTGAAGGAGTCTGGAGGGAAGGGAGGTGAAGCTTGGTTTATGCTCCTTGCAGGGCTGCTGCTGTTGTGAGACATGGCAGAGAAAACCCAACAGGGCACTGAGAAAGTCTGTCTGGGAGCAAGAGAGGGTATGCAGGGACCTCAGTGCGCTGCTGAAGATGAAGCAATGAAATGAGGTGTGGATTTGCCACTTGCTTCCTCGCACACTGCCCAGCACAGTCCCAGAGATGGGAACATGAGGCAAATACACAACAGGACTGAAGTGGGGCTGCCCAGGTGTCCCACACTGATGGCATCCAACTTTCACAGGGCTGACACCACAGCACAAACTGTGCCCTGCACATGGAGAGCAGCAACACCAGACCCCAGCAGGCAAGATCTTCTCCCTCTCCTGTCGTCTGCTGTCACTTGTCCCAGGCGCTCCATGAGGCTGCCATGAAACAGCAGGAGCAGGGTAGGTTTGGGGGGGACAGGGGGCAGCACAGCATGGCTTCCCCCAGTGCCACTGGGAGCCAGAGCACCGAGCAAGCTTGACCTGAAGGTCAGGATCATGTGGAGAGCCCAGGGCAGTATTTCCAGCTGCTCCTCACATACAGAAATCCAGACAGCTGCAGTACATGCCCTTACTCTTGCTGCCAGCCAAGCCATGCACTCAACATATTAGTCTCCTGCAAAATCAGGCCAAGGGCACACAGGCATCCTCTCCATTGATGTTTTCACTCTGTTTTGATAATTCACCATTAAACTCCAAGTAAGTTTGCAGTGAAGGGCACTAACTACAGGGACAGCCACGGGTTGAGCACTGGACTTGTCCCCTGTGTTAGGGGAAGGGCTGGTATCTGTACTCCCCCTGCCACAAGCACAGCAACATGGCCAAAAAGAGGACTGCCAGTGTCCCAGCCCCTCCGCGTAGCAGTGCCCAGGCCAAGGGGAGAGCAGAGCCAGCAGGGACCACCCATCCCACTCTCCCGTCCTGCCTCCTCCGGCACATTTAGCAGGGTGAGCTGGAGCAGCCTCCTCCCCTCTCCAGGTCCTCCAGCAGTGTTTATTCCAGCACATTTTGCAGCATCCTCCTGCCCCACTGGGGGCGGGAGAGAGAGGGGGTCAGGGCAGCCCTGGTTGTGGGGAGGGGGCTCCAGGGCTGAATCCAGAGTGGGGCTATAAGAGGGAATCTTGCACAGTGCAAGAGGCTGGGGCAGCCTGGGACACCTGGTTGGGCCAGCACCAGGCCAGCTCAAGGGCTAAAGCAAGCTTTCTCATTGCAAATTAACTTCTCCCTCACTCCTTCCAAACATGCTGCCTTCCGACGTTCCCAAAGCCGGGGGTCCCATCCCACCCACCAGGCTAGAGCCTGCAAACCCAAGCAGAGAGCAGCTGAGGCTTGGGTCAGCTCAGCAGCTCTGCCTTGGAATGTGTGCTTTGCAACAAACAGTTATGATAATTGCCAGTGACAATAACAAGCAGAAAATATTTGTGTCATGGCAACATGGGAAACAAACTCCAAGCAGAGCCTGTGTCCATCAGCCATCCCTCCAGGGCAGCTCATGCTCGTGCTGTTACTGATGCCCCCAACTTTTCTAGCAGCCCAGTCAGACTCCGTACTTGACTCTGAAGCTGAACCAGCATGGGTTACCTGGGCGTGATCCCAGACATATCCTGACCTGGAGGCAGCAGGTGCAGGTACAGGTGGGGACCTCTGCATTGCTCAGCCCCACAGGAGTCCCAGAAGTCAGAGCTAACTTTCACTATATCCCTCCAAAATGGAGATGCACAAGGCAACTTCACAGTCAGCAGCTACTTTGCACAGGCCACTGACGGGTTGTTCACCTCACGACCCACACAGGCTCTCTCCAGCTCTAGGTATTGCTCCCCAGCCTGAGTGCTGGAGGTGGGCTGCATCCCATCTGTCTCAGGCCTTGCAAAGGTCACGAAGTCCACAAGCAGAATCCATTCACCATTATTTTGCATCTGGTTCTCCTACAACAGGACGATGGAAGCGGTAGCACTGCTGGCCACCAGCACCCAAGAATGTCACTGCCTGTGTGCCGGCTGCTTGCAGTCCTCCCTCTGCTCCCCCTGCTCCTCGCGCATAGCCATCATTTTGCATAACTCAGTCATGGCTAATGAGATTTACTTCCAATTTTTCATTTAAAAAAGATTGCATCTGGACCAAGGCCAAGGAAATAAAACTTTAGCTCCACAGGACAGTGATTCAGCAGTTTAAAACCCAGGTTATAATTGAAGCTGCACTTACTAATGCAGTTTGGGTGCTGGCATTGGCTCAGCTCTGAGCACCAAAGCACACCATGCCAGATTACAGGCCAGGGAGAGGGCAGACATGGACCATTCCTGCCCCCAAACCTGTGCCCCTCCTGCCGTTGGCCACTGCTCCACTCTGTGCCTACTCTGTCAGGCTTGCGATCAAGGGGGCACGGGTGGCTTCCTCCTCCTCATCTGTCAGCAGCGTCACACTGTGATGTGCTCAAGGAGCAATCAAAGCTGTGCGGTCAGCTGAAGAAGAGCAGCTGCATTCACGTCACTGAGGGCACGCTCCGAAGGCAAGGATGTTGTGTAAGAGCAAACGCATGGTGCGATTTGACCTGCTGAATCTGTACTGCCAACAACGATGCACAAGAAGGTCGGCTGTAAGATCCCAGGCTGACAGGTGGAAAAGATGGCGTCTCCCATCCTGTTTGAACGTGTTACCTCTGGAGTCATAGGCATCAAATATTCTCATGTTATTCCATTTTCCATTTACTTTGCAAAAGGTTGGGCAAGCAGCTCTGCAGTCTGTTGCTGTTCATTCCCAGTATCTCCTGAAGCCGGGTGTAGCTTCCAAACAGCAGGTGAAGTTAACATTGGGACAAATGTTTAGAAAGCGGAGGAATAACAACTTAAATGCACTTTGTATGCTCATCTGTCTGCCTGTGATCCCAGGTGGAGGAACAACTGATAAACCACTCTTCACAAGGAATTTATATACAACAATATAATTAAGCCCAATTACATGGTTTTATGGAAACAGATTTTGTCAGACTAGTGTGGTGCTTCTTGAGGAGATTAAAAGATCCGGTGATAAAGGAAAAGTGCTTCTAGGTGAATTTCTGAAAGAGGTGCCTGCATTAGTGCCACAGAAAGGCAGTCTAGGAATGATGGGCACAAGCCATTTTGCACGCTATAAGTGGATGATCTCTGAACCAGGGAGTAACCACTTTGCTGTTTTCCAGGCCAGGTCTCAGCTTTTCACATTTATAAGTGGTTTCCTGGAAAAAATCAAATGTGGGATGCTTTCCAGGAGAAGCACAGGGCTCTGCATGCAGTCTTGACGCCCACTCTCCCCAGGTGCCTGGACAAAATAAAAAAAAACAGCACTGGGTTCTTCAGTGGTGCTCACATTTGCAGGGATGAAGGGAGAAAAGCCATTCTTTGGGTTAACAGGGTGGTGAGACCAAGTAATTTTTTATCAGGGCACAAGACAGATGCTAGTTGCAGCAGCTGAGCCATGAATGGGGAGCATGGCTGGATGTCTGGGAGAAACCCCCCAGGGTTGACAGGATGAAATACTGCCTGGACACTGGTCTGTGTTGCTCTGGGCATGCAGTCACAGTGCTGTAACCATTTTGGGTGACAGTGAGACCAAGCCCACTGAGTCACTTGGGCCATACTCGAAGTATTCAGAGGAGATGCAGGGATGCTGGGTTCGCCCCTGGCTGCTGCAGGCAGATCTCAGTAAGGCTCAAAGGAGATGGAGTGGGAGTCTTTAATATTTCTCAGTTTATTCAGATGTTAGATCCTGCATTTAATGCTTTTTCCCACTGTCCTGAGGTCTTTCCAATAATGGAGACGTTGTACAATATTTGCAGATAGGACAATAAGTAACTGACAGACACAAGTCAGGAAGCAGCATGCAACCGGTTGAATACTTTCAGGAGAAACACACATAAGAGGAACCGCCAGCAGCAGGGTGGGCCCCACAGCCCCTCCAGCATGGCTGACCCCAAGCCTCTATCCCTGTCTGGCCTGATCTCGTCCCGTCACCACAGTTCTGCCTGAAACTTCCTGGATGAAAGGCCTCCAAGGCTACATGGAAGAGATGAGTGTCATGGGAGCAAGAAGAAATGGATTGTATGCCATAGTAGAGGTGCATGGCACAGTCTGCAAGTCACGGAGGCACAGAAGTGTTAGCTGGAAGGAAGCTCTAGAGCTCCCTCCTCCAGCCTCCCATTTCAACAGAGACTATTGCCAACAGCAGAGAATGCCACCTGTGGCTTTGTTTAGCAAAATCTTTGGTAGCCTTTGAAAGTCTCTTGCACCAAGAAAGTCTAGAGATAAGGCCGTAAATGGCAAGAGAGAAAGCACCAGCCCACTCTCCTGCAGAGATGAAGGCTAAGGGGACGTTTCTGGGCTGTGCAGTGCAGACTGCACTGGAGATGGGCATGGTTCATCATGATGCTGGAGATGTCAAGGATCACGGGCAGTAAGGATGAGTTTTGCTCTATCAGGAGCTGTGCAGTCACTGTGGACACTGGGGAGCTCATGGTCTGGCTCCCTGATGAAGCACACATTTATCTGGACAGATGAGGAGCCCACGGAAACCACAAGACACTACCGATGTACTGATAGGTGGTAAACTCAGCCTTAGGCATGTTCAAGGTTTTCACTGGCAGCAGGACAAAGCAGAGCATGAAAGGAGGGTTTGGCAGAGGTAACAGGATTGCTTTTCTGGTATTTACCTCCCAGCATGGAGAACAGTACAGCAAAAAGCCCAAAGCATAAGAGGGAGCTGAAGGAAACCAGTGCATGAATGACTGGCATTGGGAATGACCTCCGGCAGGTAAGTGCAAGGGAGACAGTGTGTGGAAGGCCTTCAACATGGAGGCAAGTACCTTGTGCCTGGCAGAGCAGGGTGGAGGTGCAGGGAGGGATGTGAGAAAGGGATGATGCAGGAAAGCAGCAAGACAGCATGGTCCTTGAAGCAGAGATCTGGGAGGGTGCAGGTGTAATGCTGGTCAGGTGAAGAGAAAAGGCAGCTGTAGTTACCTGGGCACATCGCAGGGAGGACTTAGGCAAGTGCGCTGTTGGTATGTGGACAGGAAGAAAAAGGCTGCACCACTGAGATGTTAGACATGAAGAACCTGCAAATAAGGTGCTGTCTGGATGCAGCAGCCTAGGAGGATAGCTGGGACAATCCTGGCTTCCAAAGTATAACAGGCAGGACACAGCTGGCCCCACTGACCAAGAGTGCCCGAGATGGGTGAGATGAAGAGCTTTGAGCAAGTGACACTGAGCTTGAGCTGGCAGCTGGCCATCCCGAGTCCCTGGTCTGGGCAATTGGGATAGATCCAGCTTCTTCCCTACAAGGGAAGGAAATCAGCAAATTGCATCTCCCTGCATTGCCCACAGCGAAGGAGCATTATGGGATGGGAACATGAGGCCCAGCTACTCAGAGATCCCTCTCCCACCCAGATCTGGAGTGTCAAGGGAGGAAGAAAGAAGAGAAGAGGAGAAAGGGGAGGCTGAGGCTGGTTAATACCCATAAGCCCCATGCCCAGCCTGCAGGAACTGGTGTTGTGAGTGAAAGAAAAGCACAGTTCCACAGGGTGAGCCTTTAGTCTATGTGAGCTGCCTTCAGGCAGTCCCCTGTCACCTATTGCTGCAGTGTGCACATGCCCGCCATCCAAGGCAGCGAGACCTGTATGCTCCTGCGTCCGTGGCACTTCCCTCCCTTCCTGGTCCAGACTCCATTCGGCTGCAGCCATGGAGCAGGATGCAGGACTGTGCTCATGCACTGGGGAAGGTGCCTGCTCCCACTGCTCTGTGCCACCCAGCAGCTCTCAGACCCAGGCCAGGCCAGGCAGTGCTGGCAGAGGTGCTGCTGAAGTCAGGGCTGTGTGCAGGCACCTGTAGAACTGGGGAGCAATGCTCCCTTTCTGATGGCGGCAGAAGGGATGCTGTGAGATACAAGCTGATTTCACAGCAGCAACCAGCATGTTCCTGAGGCAGAAAAGAGAGGAGACAATACCAGGCAGCTGGGAGGGGCTGGAGAAATGCTTGTTTCACCCCAAAATTTTTTACCCACTACATCAACTAAGCAGGAAACATTGCTAAAAGCCCAGAGAATCTCAAACGCCTTTGGGGCTTTCCCTTGCCAGGAGTCAGGCGTGATTCCCAGGGCTGAGACAGTGTCGCAAAGGCTGGCAGCCCAGACTCTGAGTGGCACTTTCACTTCCAGATCTCGCTATGTGCTTTAGTCATCTGAGTCCTGCACAGCAGATGCTTCTTCCTGGGATTTCCAATCAGCAAAGGTAAGAGGGGACAGTGCAGAATTTCTCCTATTGCACCCAGCACCACGTGGGTGGCCATCGGAGTTTCTTCTTACATGGACAAAAGGAAGGAGGTCTTCCTCTCAATGGGATTTTCAGCAGGACTCAGCAGCCACGTATTGCTCACAGCATGTGATTTGGCCCCTTGGAGCTATGGCCGTAGCCCTGACTCTGTACTGACGCACTCCCTGCCTTCACCTTATCTTGCTGGAGGAAGGGGCTTCTCCACTATGCCACCTCCACAGCATCCCTTGGAGGCAGAACCCAGCTGTCTCTCTCTGTAGCAAATATAGTGTCTCTCACCCACTGCCCAGTTACCAGAGGAAAGAGGACAGGTTTGTTTCCTGGGAGGTGTTACACATGACTCTTGTTATGTCACTGACATTTCAGTCACTTCTCATCACAGTATATGGTTGTCTAAACTTATAATTACATGCTCAGCATATAGCTTTTTACGCAGAGCTCTGCACTCCAAAGGCACTGTAGAAATAGCACGCAGTTAATCCACCAGCCAAGGTAGTGTTTGACCCCGGACCGTCCTTGCTATTCTACCTGAGTGAGTGTTCTCCAGCAAGGAGCTTCAGCAGCTCTTAGGGAGCAGGGAGATACCTGTGACACCTTCTGGGATTGCATGTGACCATACTACACCCATAAGAGCTGGGGAGATCCAAACAACACAGCCATCCCAGTTTGGTTCTTCTGCTCATTCTGCCTTGAGCATGAGCCCACCAACGTCAGCAGGACAACTGGACGCTGCAAGGCACTGTCCTTGCTGTAAGCAGCCCTGGCAGCTGAGTTACCAGCCTTTCACTTTGCCCTAAACATGGCGGATGAACATGCACCACCCGCCGCATCACCTCCAGCCTCCACAGACCTCCTAGAACAGAGCACTGTTCAACCCCACCCGCAGCAGCCCAGCAGTGCACACAAATTGGGGTCACCATGAGCAAACTTTTGCCACTTCATTGTCTCCAGCACCTTCTGGAAATGCCTCTTTCCTTTCTGGGCCTTCCCTGAGAGCTTTGCTCTGGGGACACAGCTCTAGAGTCCTCTCTGATGTCATGGTCTTTTTTTAGCAATGAGCTGGTTGTTCACTTCTATGAGCAGGTCCCCAACCCAGGGTATCTACACTGTGCAGACAGCATTACACACACACTTGCGCACGTAGGTGCATGCATACACATATGGCCACACAGAGCTGTTTGCACCAAGCCAAAAAAGCCCCGTTCCGTCAATCTGCCAGCTGAATCACCAGCAAAGCAGAGCTGTGAATCACTTCTCAGCTGCAGGGCTGCATTGACTCGCAGAGTGTAACGTTTAGTACCTACAACCAGATAAAAAGTAAAAGCCTTGAACCGGAAATGCAAATATACATATAATTTATATTTAATAAAGCAGTTAACGTACTGTGTATCCAATAAAGTTCCACCCAGCTCCTATCACCCATTTATTGAGGTTATTCCACATAATAAATTCCAAATGAGTGATAATGGCTATATTTAAAGTTATATTAATAACTATACACGCAGATCTGAATCCAGAGGTCTCTGCACCAGAAGAGAAGAGGGTATGGCAAGTGCTGTATTTGCCATGCAGATGGCAGCAGGCAAGCCCAAGAGTGTTTCATAAATTTGATGTAACCACCACCAGCTCTGAACACATGAATTAATTGACTCCGCTCCAACCAGGCAGAGGGGACGCGCCAGGACAGCAGTGAGAGTCCCATACATCAAGAGAGCAGTCCTGGGTTATTTTCCCTAAACCTGCGGTTCCACATTCTGGGCTACAGGATGGTAATGGTACCAAATGGCAATGGGAAGGAGCCGGTTTTAGCTCCAGCATCTCTCCTGTTCTGACAGACACGGGGGTAACATGAATCTATTTTTGCATATGACAGGCTTGGAATGAAAGCCACCCTCCAAGCACCTGAGGAGGGTGCCTGAAGAACCCTCCCATGGGGACTGCATCTCCTTGTGGTGGGAAGGCCAAGCCGGCTGGAGTCCCAGGGGCTGTGCTGGCAGAAGGCAGCCCCAGCAAACCTTGGTCCCCTCCCTGGCCTCATGGTACCCATCCCAGCATGCAGTGCTGTGGTGGATTTACCCAGCTGAGCAGCAGAACTCTACCACAACCACTCTCTCACTCCCTCTCCTCAAAGGAAGAGGGGGAGAAAATGCGATGGAAAAGGGCTCAAGGAGATTGCTCACCAATTACTGTCACTGGCAAAACAGATAACACAGGGAGATTAATATAATTTATTACTATCACTAACCGACTAGAGCAGTGAGAAACTAAAAGCAAACTAAAAACCCCTTCCCCCCATCCACCCTCTTCTACCTCCTCCCCCCAAGCAGTGCAGGGGAATGAGGGCTGCGGTCAGCCCATATCACTTTGTCTCTGCCGCTCCTTCTTAGCCACTCTCTGCCCCTGCTCCAACGTGTGGTCCCTCCCATGGGATGCCGTCCTTCCTGAATGGACCCTGCATGTGCTTCCCACAGGCTGCAGCTCTCCAAGAGCTGCTCCAATGTGGGTCCGTACCACGGGGTCCATCCTTCAGGAGCAAACTGCTCCAGCACAGGTCCCCCATGGGTGGCAGCTCCCACTGGATAACCTGCTCCTGCCTGGGCTCCTCTCCACAGACTGCAGGTCCAGCCCAGAGTCTGCTCCTGTGGGCACTCATGTTGTCCCCACCTCTGTTGTTCTGCTGAGGGCACCATGCATGCTCTCTCAGGCACTGCAGCAACCAACATCATATACAAGTGACTGATGTAAAGCAAAGATTTAAAGCAAAACATTTTCTGCAGTGTTTCAAAGTCTGGGTGGGAGACTCGCGTCTGAATACATCTGTGCAGAGATCTGATTTCTTAGGTAGGTTGCAGTTTGGAGGAGAAAACCTGTAATTTCAGATACCCTGAAAGCAAAAATGTTTAAAGAAACCTCAGTTAAATGAAGTCCTAAGGGGGACCAGGAAATATTGAATTCAAACTGAAATGTTTATTTTCAGCATTACCAAAAAGCTTAGAAATAAAATGGATATACATTTTAAAAGAAAGCACAATACAATAAATGTAATTTACTGAAATATTTGTTTCAGTAGCTTTAATTTTTATATCTTAAAAAATACATTTGGGGGACAAGTGCCAGAATGAAAAGTTTCAATTCTTTTTAAGACTTTTATGCTTCTCTAGCTCAGTGATTGGCTGACATATACACAGACTGAGCCCATATCACTGACTTTTGTAATGAAATAGGATTTCATCCCAGTCAGTTTTGTGTTTGTCTCCTGCACATAGCTGGCAGCTCATGCAGATACCCACCCACCATGCAACTCACATGAGCAGACATGAGATTAGGAATATTTCAGGAAGGCTGACAGTCTTCTTCTAGCTTGACTGATAGCTACTTGGGGTCTGAAAAGACCAAGAAGGTCACCCAGTTGATCAGCTTGGGGCTTTTAATGCAGGGCACATAAAGGACTTCAGAGAATCCAAGAGTGTTAATGGAAAGGATGTCTGGAGGTCTCTAGTCCAACCTGCTATCATCAGCTCCATGGCTTAGTCTGGCCAAGCCCTTAAAACTTCCAGGAACAGAGATTCCCTCTCCTGTCTGCTGGCCTAGCCTGCGTCACCCCCTGGAGAAGAACACCCAATCTGAGTATCCGAAGTTGCAACTTTCAGCCAATGTCATTTGCTACGCAACCTGGGACAACCAAGAAGAGTTTGGGTCCTTCTTTTTTGTAAGAGATCTGCTTCAGGGAAAGTAGTGTAATCTGGCCTTTTAGCAGACTATGGTGTAAATATTAGGCCAAGATGAAGATGGGCTGAGTCCAGAGGAAGAATGTGATCCAAGAAGACCACACACAGGAGCACAGCCTGTGAGGAGTCCTGGCTCTCAGCTCTACCCAGCCATTTCTCTGCGGGTGGGTTTTTCCAGCTCCATGTTGTCACTTCTCACAAGTGCTTTCAGCCAAGACATGCATATTGTTGCATAAGGATGAAGTCTTATTAGGCATTTCTAAGCATTTCTTGCCCAAAAGCAGCAAGGGGTGTCCTGGTGTCATCAGTCCCTTGAAAAGGGAGAGACTTCCAGACTTTGTCTTGAAGACTGAGTGTTACCAGGCAGAACAACAAAATACCCCCCACAACATGCATGCCAGGCTGGTTCCTGCACTGCCCTCTGTCCCTTGAATGTGCAGCTCTAGGATGAGGAAAAGTAATGGGCCAGGACTTAAAGCTGTGACTGGGGCTGCCTTTGCTTACAGGGCATTGGTTGCCCATGTAACGTGAAACTCACTGCACGGCCAGACGCTTTTCACTTCTTACTGCCACATCACGTGGAATTGTACATGTGTGTTGCTACTAGGAAGCTGGACTCTGAAGGATGTCTGGGCTTGGGGGTTGTTTTCCTGCTTTATCACTTGGTTTCTGGAGGACTTTGGCGTGCTTTGGAGGACCAGATCCATTTTGATATCCCTGAAGCATCACTGTTATCCTTGCAATCACTACTCAGCTGTCCTTAGGTACTCCTTCATTGAGGGGGTACAGAGCTGCCTGATCCTCACCTCTTTCCTTCTGACCAGCTCCTTGTTGCTTAAAGCCTTCAAGAGAGCTTGCAAAAAGCTTCCTCCATAGGAGCCTTCACAAGCCAGAGGCCCACAAAATTCACAGGCAGGACTTAGGGCACATACAGATCCTTAACCCACAATAACTCATTGCATGGACCACCACTAGGACCTAGCATTCAACAAATGCTGGGGGGAAAGGACAGCATAGGGCTCAACTCTGTGGTTTCTAAAGGGTTCATAAAGCAGGGGCAGCCCTGCGCACAGGAAGTACTGCAGGACTTCTGCGATCTGCCCCTGTGAGATCTGCTGGGCACACAGCAGTGCATTTCTGCAGTCTCGCACATGTGTCAGCCGTTTCACCCTCCCTGCCCCTTTTCAGTGAATGCTCACCACTGAATCTTGGATCCACTTGGATCTGGCTGCCCTGGAGAATCAGGAGCCAACAGCAATCAAGTGAGTGCTTGCTCAAGCAAGCTGGAGGGACCCCCTGCCCCGGGCTAAGCTCACCCTCTTTTATCCCCTCTGCTCAAGCCCAGGCTCCCAGCCCAGCATCAGTCCCACACCTGCCCCACATGTAGCTGAGCCCTGCAAGTGCTGCTGAGCTTGTGAGGGAGGCAGCTAGAAAGCAGAGCACAGAAGCGCCAGCCACATGGAGATCATCTTTACTAGCATTAGATAACAGTTCAAAACGCAAGCATCCTTTCTCCTTGCTCTCTGTCTTCTTCTCAGTTTCTTTTAAGCACAATAACAACACAAGTAAAGAAGAAGAAGAAGAAGAAGAAGAAGGAGAAGGAGAAGGAGAAGGAGAAGGAGAAGGAGAAGGAGAAGGAGAAGGAGAAGGAGAAGGAGAAGGAGAAGGAGAAGGAGAAGAAAAGCAGGGGGGAGGAAAGAAAAGAAAGGGGCGACTTCCAGTCAGGCTGTACAATGCCATCTGTCTCCTGACGGCTCATGTGACACTGACAGACGTCCACTGCAAGCCGGAGCCGAAGGCACACGGCAGCCCCTGATCCCTGTCCCAGCAGACAGGGGAGCACCCCTTCCCCAGCCTTCCCTCTCACACAGACAGATCAGAAGTCTCTGAAAAAGACATGAGGCTGATCCTTGCTGCCCTTCCTGCAGGAAAGTGTGCCCAGGGCAGCAGTGGAGGCGGCAGTGTCAGACTTCGGAGTGGGGCTGTCTGTGCAGCCCGACTTCTCACCAGTCTGGGATCCCCTCCGATCCACCTGTTTCCGTCTCAAAAGCAGCTCCCGGAAAACAAAGGAGATGAACAGCAGGCAGCCCGCCTCCCCCGCGCAGCCCAACTGCTTAATTGTCTCCAGGGAAGGAGCCTCTCTGACCCTGGGACCCTCCTAGGCCAGAGGACCGGGGCGAAAAGAGAGCTGTTGTATGGGAACGAGCCAGCAGCCAGCCCCCACCTGCCCTCAGCTTCCCCAGCCATCTCCAGCAGCCAGCCATGGGCTGTCCCCTACAGCTGCTGCCACAAAGAGGGAAGCTGCAGCTCACATTTCCCAGGAGCACAGACATCTCTAGGTGACATAACCGCTTCCCAGAAAGAACCATGCCCTCATTTAGTCCCAGAGGAGCTGGTGGGGAAGTCCCCATGCTCCCTGAGCAGCAAAGTGTGGGAGGTGGAAGGGGAAAGGCCCCAAATGCTCCTGTTTTCCCTGGATTCCCAGCAGTGATGTCCACACCACCCTTATCTGGAGCACCAAGCCCAGCAGAGGAGGCCAGCACACATCTTCTCCATGAACTTCTTCACATTCCCAACCCCACTATCCTCCAACCCACCGTTCATATGGACCAAAATGTATAACGCATGGCAGGGCCTCACTGGCCTGGCCAGCTTGGAGCTGAGTTTGTCATCTCCTAAACCTGGCTCCTGGGAATGGAGTTGCAGGAGGAGCCACCAGCCATGCACAGAGCCAGATGACAACTTTAGGGGGTGCTGGAGGAGCTGGGATGCCATAGCATCCCCATAACCCTATCACCCATCATCACTGGGCTCCCTGGCAGGTCCTGGGCACCTTCCCGGATGGGAGCTGGACACACAGGGCAGCAGGAGATGGGCAGCTCCCACCAGCCCAGCTGCAAAGTCCCTTTTGCTGCTGGCACCATCCAGGACAGCCTGAGCATCACTCACAACTGAGCATGGTCCAGGGGGTGATGCTGCTGCCAGCACTGAGCACCCTTACCATTGCTTCCTCTTTGACTGACTCTTTTTAAGCCTCTGAGCCCAAAGACAAGTGAGGATCTTGACCTGTGGGTATTCATTTTACATGTTTTATTAGGAAACATAGAGTTACAATGTTTGCATATGCAATTTCCCAAGAGCATCCCTGGAGGCTGGAAGGGAGAGAGAGAGAGAGCCCAGCACTCAGGTTTGCTGGTCTCCAGGTGCCACATGGTTTGGGATCCTGCCTCACTCCTAGCACCGCACAAAACCAGCCTGGACCCTGGCCCATCTCCACCAGCAAGACTGAAGCAGCCTGTAAGCAGCAGCTTACACCTTGTTCCTGCCAGATGAAGCCACCAGAGAAAGGATGCTGCTTTTCACACTCTGCTGTGTCCTCCCTCCTGCCTCCAGGGACAGCGCTGGTCCCTGCTCTGGTCAGGAGAAGCTGCCCTGCACAGGACAGTGCTGCACTGAGCTGCAGTGAGCCCCCAAAGCACTCCACAAACTTGGACTGCGAAGCTTGTTTGGCCGGGGTTGCACACGATTTGCTGAGTCTAAGGAAACCTGGTCACAGGTTTTCTGTCCGCCTGCAGCTCGCCTACTGCCTTGCCTCCCTTGTGCAGTGACCTGTGCAAATCCAACAGCTACTCCTCCAGACCCTGCAGCCTGCCCTACCCAGACATGTCTAGCCCACCTGAACCCTGTGCCTGTACTGTTCAACCCCAGAGGCAGTCCATCTGGAATCTACAGCTATCCCTGACCCCACAGTTATCTCATTTGACACTTGGTGATTCCTAGCCATGTCCTGCTCCCCACAACACCTGCCCTAGCTATGACTTTGGCCTTACCTCCAGGGCTCTTTCAAGAGGACCCTTCTAGCCCAGCAGCAGGACAGCATTCAGCACCAGCTCTGTGCACTGTGCCATCTTCTGACCTGCCCAAGTGATGAACGTGCACCTCCCAGCCTGTCTGACACCCGTATGGTGCACGAGCCATGCAATGGGGACCAGGGCTCAGGGCTGTTTGGGGGACAGGAGAAGCCGCAACAACATGAAGGGTTTGAGCCAAGACAAAAATCATCACAAGGTGCAAAACACCCTAGAGAGACCCTGAGGGGTTTGCTACTGCAGCACAGGAAAATGCTCCAAGTGTGTTGTGAAATGATTGGTCAAGATTGCTTGGACTCAGCCCATGGGCATGGGAGGGCTGAGGGCAGGCATTACTGTATGTAGGGCTGGGAGCTGCTGCCTCCGCCCCAGCTCTGCAGAAGCCACCATCCAGTCCTGTCTATGGAGAAACACTGAAACAGCCTGGCCCAGCTGTATTTAGCCTGGCTAATGATCAGCTAGATAGGATGTGGCCATTCAAGGGCATAGGGTGAAAACAGCCCTTCTGCCTTTGCTTACACAGCACACACAGCTGGGCCATTCCCACAGCCAACACCCAGACACAGCCAGAACAACAGGGGAAATGCCAGCTTGGGAGCAGCATCCAAGGGCCTGGGCTGGAAGATCTGCCCAGAGGATGCAGCCCAATGCAGTTCTGCTCCGAACTTCCCTTGAGCAAGAGTTGACCCAAAGTACACAGTTAGGTCTCCCTGCAGAGATGTTTTTGCATCCAGAGGCAAAGCCAGTGGTCTGGACCCTCATGGCATCCACCAAAAGTTGATTCAGGATTTAATCTGAAGGTCTAGGTTCATGGAAAAGGCCTCCTTGAATGTCTCATGCTTTCTCATCCCCTGGAGACCCCACAAGGTTTGCTACAACACGCTCCTACCTGCCCAGAGAGCAGGTGCTTTCTCCTCCACAGCCAGCTGCAGCAGTTTTACAACAAACTCCTTCCTTTCTCTACCCAGCTCAGCCTCCCAGGGAGAATCAGGAACCTGCCTGAAGTCTACACGTTGCTGCTGTGAAGAACAGCTCTCTGCAGGGCATGAGCCCATCTCTGCAATGAGACAGTGACAAAACTCTGAGGAAAAAAAGATAGTGCAACCATGGCTGAAGGGATAGCTGCCTATCCGAGAAATGCTCCTCCTAAAATCACATCCAAAGACACCTGACAAAAAGCTGAAAGCATCAGGCTCTGTGCTTCCCCTAAACCTGACAGCAAAATGTCAGGACTAAAAGGCTAAGGGAATAGAGAGACTGCTTTGCCTGAATGCAAACATGCTCCTCATCAAGGGGTGGAAGGACGAGAAAACACTGGTGTGAACTGTGAACAGACAAGCGGAAGACAGTCAAATTGCCAGCCCTGAGACCCTGCCTGCCACCCCTGCTCACTCTCCTTGGGCCCTGGTACCAGGCTCAATGTCTCCTGAAGCCTAGCTCTTGGCTCTGTCAACCATGGGCTGTCCTGTGGACCTGCTGGGTTGGTGCCAGGAGCTCTGCTCCATGCAGATGTGTCTGTGGGATGCATCTTAGGAGCCAGTTGGAAGGAGCAGTGCACGGCTTGTCTCTGAGGTTGGAGAAGGAAGGGATGTCTCCCACTTTTGGAGAATAAACATAGGACATGTCCTCTGGCAGGTACTCATCTCATTTAACGTGAATAGTTTAACCCTTGGGCTATCACCCAGGGATGGGAAGGAGTCTCTGTCTTTGCAGAATTTCAAAACCTGAGTGGACTGGCTGTAAGAAATCTATTCCAGACTTTAAGCCCACCCTGCACAGAGCAGGAGGTTGGACCAGAGGCCTCCAGAGCTCCCTCCCAATCTAACTCCTTCTGTGATTCCTTCAGCCCCCTCAAACCTGGGTGTTGAGCCTAACCCAGTTGCTTTTGCTCTTTGTTGGTCTGTGAGGAGAAATGGACCCATCCATAGATTCCTAGCTAAGGCAACTTTGGGGGAACACAAGGTCTGGCTTTGGCTGTAAGAACAGTTGAGTTTATAGTGTGGGTTTTGCTTTTCACAGCTCTAGGAAAGCCAGGGCTTTATGTGTGTCTCGTGTATCTCTCCCACTCAAGGTAATATTCTTCTTGTGTTGAGAGAAAACCACTTAAAATGGCTCTCACAAGTGCTTCTCATCAGCTTGAGTGAACAGGAAGTGAATATGAACTGATTTTATTTAAATGAAGTTCACTTCAATTGTCACTTGATATTGTCCAAAGCCATTTATTTAATACAATTCAGCTTCACCTCCTTGTACACAGATACAAAGAGACACACTCCATACACTTCCACTGCTCAGCAGTCAAACAACCCTACACAGTCCACAGGATATTTGAAATCATGCATAACTTGGTGAACTTCATCTATGCCCAGATCCAAAATCTCTTTCTAATTATGCAGACCCAGAACAGCTTCCAGCATTTCAGTAGCCCTTCCCTCCACACCCAGCAGCCAGCATCTTCTGAAATGGCTTAGAAGCAACAGAAAAAAACAATTCTAGAGATCTCTTATAAATTGTCTTATGTTCTTAAGTTTCCAGGACTCTCTGTTTTCTTTTCTCTCAGGTCACAGAGAGCTGAACCTGCTGGGGACACATGCCCCAGTCCCAACACAACACTGACAACAGGGGTTTCTGGTTAATTTTTTGGTGGCATTTTGGCAATAATTACTCATTCCACACAAGTGCCCTCAAAGGCTGATGTTAGTCTCACATCAAGCAGAAGATTAGACTCAAGACCTCCAAGGTCCCTTCCAGACAGCATTCGTATGGCTGTCTGATACGTTCACTGGTTCACTGAAGCCCCTACCTTCCCAGAGAAGGGAAGTGCTTCTCTACCTAACTTCTCCTGCCAGTTCTTGGTGGTCTCACAGAAATTGCCTGCCAGCACCATCTCTTTCCTTTGCCAGTAGCAATAACAGAGCACTAGCAAGATGTGGTTTCTTTGGGTGTGAATGTGTGCACCTCTAACTTGGATGTGCAGGAGTTTGGCTGCATCTCAGATCCATTCAGGTTCCTGCTTCCCACCATGCAATGTTAAGTCTGTGTGCAAGCAAACAGCTTTCTCTCTGTCTCTTTCTCTCCTTCTTTCCTTCCTTCCTTCCTTGCTTCCTTCAAATTCTTCCTTACTTACTCCTTCGAGCTCTTTCTTGCTTTCGTTTATTTTTTCCTTCTTTCCCTTTCCTCCTTTTTCTTTCTTTTTCTTTCTTTTTCTATTTTTTCTCTTTTTCTTTCCTTCTTTCTTTTTCTTTCTTTTTCCTTTTTTTCCTTTCTTTCTTTCTTTCTTTCTTTCTTTCTTTCTTTCTTTCTTTCTTTCTTTCTTTCTTTCTTTCTTTCTTTCTTTTTCTTTTTTTTTTTTTTTTCTTTCTTTCTCTTTCTTTTTTCTTTCTTTCTTTCTTTCTTTCTTTCTTTCTTTTCTTCCTTGCTTTCTTTCTTTCCTCTCTGCGTTCATTTGAATGACAAAGGTTTCTGATTACAGTCTCTCTGGGGAATCAAGCAGCAAGGCTGCTGCTCACTTACTGACTGGCAGATTAAGATAGATAAAGGGAGAGATTTGTATATTGACTCTGTGTTTATGTAACTCCTGTGCAAGACCTGGCCAGGAGTAAAGGGGGATCTGACCCACATAAATAATAACGAGCAGTATTTTTAAACTAAATCATCTGGAAAATTCACAGACGATTCTGTCGGTTCCTTCTATTGTGTCACCGGAGGGTCATAAATAATTCAGCCTTGCTCAAATATTTATGGAAATCAATTTAGCCTTCAGTCCAACGTCACCTCCCTGAGAAAACAGTTTCCCTTAGTATCTCAAGTGCAAATTGACTGTGAGCCTCCAAAAGGCTGAGGGCACCTGTAGCCTGCCAGCAGCATGCCTGGGCGCCAGCCCAGCAGAGCAGGTCCCCAGCCAGCTCTGAGACCTCTGCTTCCAGTCAGTGCCATTTGGGCAAGTGGAACAGGGAGCTTGCCCACCACGGGGAGCACCAGGAAGATAAAGCTGCACATGCTCCACTAGGAGAGGAATGGGTCCAGTTCCTGCCCTCCATTTTCTGTGGCTTCCTCCCTGCTGGCAATCAACCAGCACAGAGGGAACAAGACAAGGCTTCAGGCCCAAGCTCCTATGCATCATGTGAAATGAACCAGCTTTGTCAAACTCCAGCACCAGGTCTGCTCCTCACAGACTTTTAATTGTCCCTGCAAGTGTCCCGTTCACTAGGATTTGTACAGTCAAAGTCAGCTCCTAGCACTGACACGCAAACACAGATCAGAGATCAAGTAGAACAAGAAGCAGAGACTCTTGGCTTGTACTGAGCAGAAAGCTACAGGAAAAGGAAACACTGCAGCTGAAGAGCTACTAGTCCCCATGCAGGTGAGAGCACTGTCACTGCTTAGTAGTGGACAGGAAAATTCAGCATGCAGTGATGGTCCAGGATGGAGAACCAGCAGAGCTGGCAGATGTTTGGCATGCTCCATGCAGCAAAATGGGAGCTCTATACAGCATCATCCTGAAGATAGAGCCAAGTGGGGTGACTAGTCCATGGGAAGACTTGCACTCACGTGGCCTTCACCCAAGTAGACATGGAGGAGACGGGAGGCTTTGCAAAGCTGGTGCCGCTTAACTACTTCATCAGATATGACAGGGCCAAGATTCGTAGCTCAATTTGCCAAGCTTTAGAAAACAAATGCTACAGAAATTACAACCAAGTTGGTACAACATGGTACTGGTACTCTACCATGTCTTCCATACAGAAAAGTAAACCCCAGAACAGGAAAAGTAAATAAAGCAGTGCCATGATTTCTGAGAGGTTCAAGGCAAAAAAAAACTGGCCAGGGTAGAGACAGTCACACCAGCCAACGGAGTAGGTATGCAGAGCTTCACATCTCCCTCCCAAGGGCTTCTCCCAGGGTCATGCCTCTCAGCACAAGACTGCTAACTCCCATTTGCTTTCCAGACTCCTCTTTCACCCATACATGACAGCAATGTTGAGGCACCCTCAATGCCCACATACACCCCATGTCTGCACATCTGTAGATGCCACTATGTAAAAGCACCACTGTTGTTCCCACAAGTAAGTGTGATCCCACCAGTGATCTGCACTGGGGATGCTTGCATGGATTTGCATGTGCAAAACCTTTACTTTAGGTGACTCTTTCAACATCACAAGCCACCCTTCTTGTCTCTGGGTTAGCTCAATTAAACTGTGCTCCCTGCTAGGATTTCCAAGAAACAGGCAGCTTCAATGAGAAAAGAAGAAAGGGACAGTGGAGCTAACCAGAGGTATTACACCCGCCCCAGGAAAGCTGCAACAATAGCCATGCGCTGCCTGCACACCAAAGAGCAGTGTGACGCAGTCTGCCTGCAACTCCTACTGTAGGGGCAAATCTCCACAGCATGCTTGGACATGGGACACAAAGGGATAAAGATACGTAAAGATGCTACTAACACAGAGGAGCTTCACTGGAAATAATTAGCCCTTGTTAGGAAAAAATCCTATGGACAAAAATGGCAAAAGGGTGGATAAAATCTTTTTTGTATTTTTTTTGCTCCCCGCGGCTGGAAGATTCCCTCTCCTGTCTAGCACTGATAATCTGGGGCCTTTGAAAGTATATTTTTCTTCACCAGATTGGTGATTCATTACAAACTGGAATGAAATGGATGTTCCTGGACTGCAGGGTCCTGAACTGCCCAACATTTGGGATGCCACCTAACAATTAGCCTTAATTAATAGCACCATTGTAAAAGTGACTGACTCTGCTCAGTGCAAAGACATTATCTGGTCTCTCTGCAGAGCTGCTTCATGAAAGCATGTACATTAGTTGAGTTTTATTCAAAAAGGGGTTAATTTGTGCCCTCTTCTCCCCCAGGCACAATAACACAATCAATTTCACAAGAGTTGCTTGGCTTTCTCCTCCCCTCTCCAGCCATCACTTCTTGGCTCTTAATAAATTATTCAGCTTTCCTAAATATGCACAGGGGTCTCATTAACAACTAATTTTGCTTATTTAAAACAAATGCATAATCAAACCACTATAGTGTTTCGCCTGTCTTATAGCAATGAATTATTCATATGCTGGGAATCTGCATATAAATTTATTGATTCTTAAAAGGGCACATTTTTCACAGCCGGTGGGGGGGGACCACTGGTTATTTTGGTTTTGAACATTTTGGCCCAAACTCCCATTTAAAAAATCATATGGTGTTTTCTTGAGAATGGACAGCAGGTAAACCCATAGCATCATCAAATGCACCTGGAATTCCTGAATGCAGCAAAAGGGAGTGTTTTCAACATTGTAATTAATCACTCACACAGTTTTGACTTGCAGCCCTTTCCCTGAGTACTGCTACTGGATTATTGTTGCAGCATCCATTGTACACTGACTTCTTGGTGCCTTTAGGTGCTGCCAGTTGAGCCACAAAGAATATCTGGGCAAGGAAGGGACATCTTGCAAAGATATGCAAAGTTATCTCTATCACTGGATTCAATCTGGGCTTATCTCACAAAGAAAGCACTGAAGACAAAAACACATGCAGGTTCAAAAGGCAACATGTACCAATGCACGCAGTCAGCCTTCAGGCAAGCTCAGCCACCACCAAGGGAAGCAGGGCATCTAGCACCCACACACTTGCCCCCGCACATGCACACACTTTGTTTCCCATACTGTCCTGCTGCATCTTGTCCCATTCTGAAGCTCTTCTGCAGATTTATATAGAGACATCCGTTTCCAGACCGTACATCCTTCTCGCATAGATCTCTGAGGAGCTAGTCCCATTCTGCTCATAGACTCACAGAATCACAGAGTAATTCAGACCTGAAGAGACCTCTGTGGGTTTCTAGTCCAACCTCCTGCTCAAAGCAGGGTCACCTATGGGATCAGACCAGGTAGCTCACAGCTTTATCCAGTCTTTTCTTGAAAAATTCCAAGGATGGGGACTGCACAACCTCTGAGCAACCTATTCCAGTGCTAGGTTGTCCTCATGGTGAAAACGTTTTTCCTCATATCTGTTCTGAAACTTCTTTCCATTTCCATTGTCTCTTGTCTTGTCATGCACCACTGTGAAGATCCTGAATCTGTCTTCCTGACAAACTGCTCTGGCTCAAAGCACTCCTGGTTATCATTTCTCACCAGCCTTCAAGGCTTGCCTAGGTCTCAGGTGCTGAGATCTAGGGGAGCAGTGGCCTTGATGACAGTCACAGCATCACAAAAGCTTCTGCAAACATCTCGTTCTCACAAAGAGTATTTTTGGAGGTTTGACAACCCCATCCCATGAAAAAGGACTACAGTGAATACTAGAAATGGAAGCATGGAGCAGAGGAGCATCAACTCACTGTAAATAAAGAGGGAGTTATAAACACCTGAGCATCTTCCTGTGCTATCTCCAGGTGCTCAGTTGCTGGCAGATCACACCTGCTGGTGGCTGGAGGTCTGAAGGGGTGAAGAAGAGTGTCTCCATGCTTCCCAGTTGGAGTCCTTGGTTTGAATCCCAGTGCAGATAGCTCCTTCCTGAAGTATGCTATGGGCCTCCAGCCCAGAGGCAGGTCCACAAATGCCCGGCAAGATGCCATGGATCATACTTTGCTTGTTCTTGCTGGGTATTAGCAATGCTCCTTCAGATAGCAAGAGTTGCAGATGTGTCAGTCTTTGCAGAGAAGCTTCCGTCTGCAAGTCCCTCAAGAGCTCTGATCTTGTCCTGCCTGGGGACGCCTCAAGCTCAGGGCAGTGCTCACATCTGCAAAGTCAGTGTCCAAGAGATCCCTTCTCAGCCCCTATGGCTGTACCAGTGTTCAGAGGGAGTCTGGGTTCACTGCCAGTATGGAAATTTCAGTTCATCTTCAAGTCTTCAAGTCTGCTCCAACCTTGTGACAAAAGCAGGGCAGCAGCACACCAAGTTGGACGGCATTTACAGTGACGCAGTTCAAGAAGAGCCACTCCAGTAGGGCAGGCTCTGGGCCAGATGCTGCTCTGTGTGCCCTGCACAGGGCGCAGCTCTGCCTTTGTAGCTATGTCTCTCACCAAGCCTCTGCTGACACAACCATGGCTTCTCTACCTCATAGGTAATGTGGGTGTCCTCACTGGATGAACATCAGATGGTTAATTTTATAATTTTGTCACTTGAGAACTAACTAGTTGGGCTTTTTTCCCCCACCTCTGCTTAACAGAGGACCACATTGCTGTGTTTTAACTTTTCTTGCTCTTTCACAATTAAAAAAAAAAAAAAAACACCAGCCACAGGAGGAAAATGAATCTGTAAATGTTTTTTTTCATAACACAGCAGAGTCCTGAGACAAGATCTCCCTTTCTTGCTTTCCCTGTTCATCTGTCTGCATAACTGGCTGGCTGGCTGGCTCTCTATCTATTCATCCATTTGGCTACAGCTTCTCAGGATGTCACTCAGAAGTAACTGCCACATGAAGCAGCCTGACAACTTAATCCAAATCTCAGCCTCTACCTGGCTTGCGACGGTCTGGAATTTTCAGACAGGACTTGTTCAGGAAGGACCAGGTAGTGACAGCCACAAATAAGGCAGAAAGAGCTTGAACAGGAAGATACGCTTGCACAAGATGTACTGTAGGTTGCTTTGAACAACCTAGGTTGCTCGGAACATATCCCATATGTTTAGCTCAAGGCAGTGATGCACTGGCCTTGAATGAGAGGTTGGATCAGCTCCTTGCTGGCTATTCAAGGCCTAAGCACTGTGGAGGTGCCAGCACACTGTGTCACAGCAAGGCAACCTCAGAGCTGGCAGGATTACACCAGTTATAATGCACTACTGTGAGTCACTCACAGCTATGCCAAAGCTCCTCACATAACACTTGGAGAAGGTAACTGCACTCGGGTTGACCTCCGGAGACCAAGGCACCAAGGATATGGCAGATACTTTCAGGCTGTTTTGTATGTCTTCTCAATGACCCAAAAGCCATCACTTCTTCTCCCAGCTTATGACACCTCGGTGATCACAGCCTCCACTGCTCCTCCTTGCATGGCTCAGCTCTGCCATCTCTCCACCAGCTGGAGTCTGATGAACTGAATGCTTCTGCCCTGTTCCCACCTTGCAGTCTGCAGACAGCACAGTGAGTGTGGGGGTTCTGGGTGAATGATGCAAGAAGGTTAGGAAAAATGGAAAGCACAGCCAGAAAGGCACTTCAAGAAGGGGGTAGGATAACACTTCCTCACAATCAAGGTGTTGAAGCTGCTGAAGTGGTTGTTTGTAAACCAGAGTCCCACAAAACTTTAGAAAAGCATTCAACTGCTTAAGTGAGAGAAAAACTTCATGAGATAGAGTAGCTAAAACCCCTGCTCTGATCAAACAGATGAATGATCCCAGAAGAAATTTCATTTAAGCAGAACAGCAGAAACTTAACAAAAATTCCAGTTGTACACCAAAGGACATATTAACCAAAATCCTGCTGTAGCAAAGACTTGTACGTGTGCTTAACTTTGCAACCCAGGAGCAGCTGTACTGACACCAGTGGGTCTGAACACTTGTTACAGTGCATCTGAACACTTGTTCTCAGGAGCTAATGTTGTATAGAAAGCAGCCCTGAAACAGCAGCTTATGGGAAACATAGCCAAGAACACAGATGACAGGCAAGGAAAACAGACTGTTTCAAGCCCGGATGCTGAGGAAGTTCTTTGCAGTGTGGCAAGGAGATTTTGGTTACTGTTAAAGAAGCAAGTTTGTTCTCTTGTTTTGAAAATCAGTAGAAGGAGATCTTGGAATTCAAATGAAAAACATCTGAAAGGCATCAGCATGACTTTAGTTGGGAGAGTGCTCAGGTAGGGACTGCAATCCAACAGGATGAGTCACTTAGCAGAGGGCAATCCCTGTGTCACTTGAAACAGATCATATCTTGCTCCAGGAGTCACAGTCCTGTTGGTAAAGAGCCTCTGTGCAAAAAAGCCCCATTCACTACCTTGAGATTGAAATCTGCCCTCCATGGCCCCTTTCCACCTTGACAGGAAAGGACAAAAGGAACAGGCATGCTGGGTTCACACAGAGCACACTGTTGGTTGGCACTAACAGTCAGGACAAGGAACATGGAGTCTCATGCACAGGTTAACATACCTCCAAAAATCAACCCTGCATAAATTGCATAAGGCACCTCTGTTGGATTCAGCATTACTTCAGGTACTTTCTGCAAAAACTTGACTAGCATAAAAAGCATTTTCCTCTTTAAGGTGAGGGTTCTGTCTCAGTTTCTATGTCTTTACTCTGCCTCTGTTGCCCTGTAAAAGCCCCTTGCACTTTATGAGAGCTAACTGCATCCGGTGATCATGGAGCAGAACTGGTAACCAGGATGCCTGGGAACTGCAGAGGGTGGAGAAGGTGCCATCTTCGACTTGTTGGGTGAGAATGAGCCAGTCACCTTCCTCCTGCACATTTCTATTTTCCCTGCTGTTAAATGGAGATGGTTCTATTTACCCACATTCATAAATCCAATTTTATAGCCTGGGTTAATATTGATTTCCACTAAAATCTCATCCAGTCCTTAGCACCAGCTCAGAGCTTCCCTCTTTACAAGCACTTCACCGGTCAACTGCAAAGCAACACACGCATCAAGAGGCTTATATTGGTGGTGTCAAAGCACAGCTCCTTCCTACACCTGCTCTTCAAAGTTTGTTCCCCTGGGACAGACACAGCACCCAAGACGAGGACATCCCTTCACTCCTCCAGACACCTTTTACCTATCACAGCTGTACCACCTTGAGCATGTTCCAGATCCGCTCTTCAGAGACAGATGACCTGCTCTTGACACCAATGACCAGGCAGAGCCCAGCACACACATACCCATTCCCCACCTACTCATGGCTTGGTATGACCAGATGGATGCCATGAAGTCTGGAATGTCATGAGAACAAATAGACAAAGAGGTAGTTAATTGTTTACATCTTTGCTGCACGTGTCTGAGCAGCTCCCCACTGGGCCCCAGTGGGTGTGCGCACTGGAACCATCCATTCACAGCCTGCTGCCTGCCCACAACCACCGCTGCCCTCTCTGCCCACCCCATGGAAACAGGGAGCGGCAGGGAACGTCTGGATTCCATAAGAAGCTGAGATATTCATATAGGCAGCATTAATTACACACTTAAAGTTTAATTATAGGTTCTCTTGGTTTCCACTGTATATTTAAAGCTGAAAAACCTTGCTAATTGCCTCTGTGTTTCCATAGCTCAGATATGAACTCACACTCTAGCAATGGCAGAACCACTCGGTGTGTTCCAGACCATCTCATGATGGTCCCAATCTACCACCCATTTATGGGCACCTAAAGAGGCTGAGAGGAGGACCAGTTGCTCTCCACTGACCTCACCCCCTGCTTACAACAGCATGTCCCAAAAATGGCGTCAAGCAGTTTAGGAAAACGAGAATCTGCCTGAGATCAGCAGAGGAACAGATACCCCTTGCAAAGTTGAGCCTATGGGGCCACTAATCCACAGGGAAGCTGGGACCTCCAGGGACACAAGACACTGCTCTGGTCAAACTCCTTCTAAATGAACTGCAAAAAAGATATGATGTTATGCAAAAACATGCAGATGGAGAGCTGATTGCACTCAGAGTCACACCCTGTGTGCTTCACCATGTGCCCACAACTTCACAGAGATCTGTTCAGGAGCAGCACAGCAGGGACAGCATGAGGACTGTAAAACAGTAATATAGTGAAATGTCTCATCCATGAAAGGATGCGTCCCTTTGCTGCATTTCCTTGCTCCCCTCCCATTCTCTGTGGCATCTGCAGATGCTGCCCATGCTTGGATGGAGGATATTCCCTAGCTGTGATGTGTTTGTACCCACTTAGGGCAGCATGGCTCCAGGCCTGGAGGAGTACGCAGGGTGCAATGGCAGGGCACCATGAGAAGGGAACGTCCTTGTTTCTGCACTAATCCCAGCCCTCATCCAGGAAGCTGGACCTGCAGAGCTGGGCCTGAATTAGAAGTTCAATCACCTGCCTGGGAATTGGATGTCTATTATCTCAGCTGTGCAGAACGCTGCTGCTTCCTCCAGCCAAATTAGGGGTTGTGCAACCCAGGAACAAGAGCCCATGGTATGTTTTGTAAGGTCACCCATTTTCTCCTGGAGATCCTCCCCCAGTGCTTGCCAAAGGGACAGGTCCAACTGGACACAAGGCACCTGGTCCTTCCCAGAAGCAGGCGTGATCTGTGCAATTGCACCCTGCCATGTCCTCCCCAAACAAAGGTGGGAAATCTGCCTGACACAGCCGCTCCCTGCCTGCCCTGGAAGCTGAGCTGCCACAGCAGGGATGGGAGGGACGTGCCCACGGGATGCATGTGCAGGAGTTCTGCTCCATGATGGTACGGAGCAATGAGCTGAACCCAACCTTTGAACCTGAAGGCAGGGAGCAGCAGCTGCCTCATGCAGCTGCCTAGGGCAGCCTTGCCACACTCCAGCCTCTGTGTGCCCTTTCTGCCCTGGCACTGGGCATCACTAAAACCTGTCATCACTAAAATCACTTGGAGAGGCTTCCTGATGTCTTTTCCCATGGATTATGCCAGTCCCAGCCATAGAGTACTTGGAAATCTCCTTCTGTCTTGTCACATCTAATGCACAAGCACTGACCGGCTTAAAGTGAACAGAAGAAAAATAACCCTGGAGAAGCACAACTTGCAGACACAAAGCAGCGTGCCAAAGACTGCCCATGCTGCTTGGAGCATACGTGCTCCCAGCTTGGCAGTACAGTCCTGGCATCAAGTCAGACCAGCCATGTCACAGCAACCCCTCCACAGGCTGCCCCACAGAAGGACCCTGCAGCAGCCCTACAACTCCTCACCCCACAGGCAGCACCGGAGCATTAAAGGGGAGAAAGGACTAGTGGTCTTCATCTCAGGGAGCTTAATCCCCTGTGATTCTGGGCCCTGCAGCACCTTTGAAGCCTGCATATCACAGAACCAGTGACAAATATGTCTTCTTTTCTGCAAGGGAAGAATGAGAATATGCCCAGCACAGTAGAAATGTGACCGCTTCTTACTGCACTCTGCCCTACTTGGAGACAGACAAGATAAAGCCCACTGACTCCCTGCTCGTTCTCCTCCTGCTCTGCTTGTGCTCAGGCTAGCACAGCAATACCAACACACAGTAGCATCTGCATCAGCCCAGCACCAGCTGCAGCTGCATAGGGTTGGCCCCAGGCCAAGAAGGCCCTCTGCAGCCAGGGGTCTTTTAACTGAAATTATCCTTCTCACCACACAAAGGATTCAGCCCCTCTAAGACGGCTGGGGGATGAATTCCCACCACTGGGCTAAGCAGTGTGTGGGGTAGATAGGAATGCAAAGCATCCATCCCATCACGCTGTGTGGCAAAGGTGGTCAGTGTGGGCCCAGAAGCTTTGCAAAGCAGCACGGTCCAAACTGGGCACTGGGCTCATCAGCAGTGGGACCATGCACCAGGACAAATCCCAGTCCCTCTGCATGCATCAGTTTCTCTGTCTCTTGAAAATGCGTACACTAATTCACTGTTTTTGGGAAGTGGTAATCTGAACTTGAGGTTCTGTGCATGAGTCTTGTAGGTCTTCTCGAAAGATCTCCTGGAGACTGTCCTCAGAGACAGCCCTGCTACTTTGAAGGGGAATGTGGCTGCCATCTGGAGCATGTGCTTACATGGAAACCCTGGACCTTCCTGTCAGTGTCTGTCAGCTGGTGGCACCAAGGAGTGGGGGTTCTCTGATGCCAGCATTGGTTTTGTGAGCTCTTCAAAAAATCCATCCTCACAGTCTCACTGAAGAAATGAACTGATGCTTGTTCCCACAGCACAGCACTTGGGAATCCACCTCTCCTCTGGCTCTTTCTTGCCCAAGCCAGCCCATGGCAGGACCCAAGTCAGACGGTCACAACAGGATTGCTTAACACATAAGCTGTTCCCCAACGACAGATCCTTTGCATTTTGGCTTAATGTCACAGTGGAGTCAGCCTGGGAGTCATTCAGCCCTGGGCCGTATCTGTCCGAGCACACAGCTAACGTTCCTGATGTTAGGTCCCTGTGGCAGTGCACAGCCCTGCACTGCAAGACACAGAATACAGAGGCCTGGGGCACAGCACATCGTCCTTAAATATCAAACACCCACTTGGCCTTGGGACAGATGGATCTGCTGTTAGCAGGCGGAGTCCACTGGTTCCTCTAGAGCTTGGAGAGGAACCGCCCATATGACATGGACTGTGAAAAGGTGGCTCAGCCCTGACGACTGGGTGGAGAAAAGATAAGGAAGAAATTAGCACTTCCATCACACCAACACGGGTTTTCTGTCCTGCTTGGCCTCCATGCACACCCCTGTAATTGCTTTGTTTTGGCTATGTGGGTGCAGGGGGCATCAGGATCTGCCTCACGGGTTTCGCTGCCTGGAGAGATGGCCCTGGATGTGCAAGGGCAGGGAGAGGAGGCCCAGGACATGCCCTACCCTGAAAACGTTCCCAGCTTCCTCTCCCTGGCTGTGCCCTGATAATGGCACAGGCTCTGGGTGGCCCAGGGCTCTTTTGCATCCATTGACCCTCCTGCCAAACTCCCACTGGGATGCCGCCCAGGGCCACTTAGCAGAGCTGCCTTCCCAGGGCAGGCGCAGTGGCTGTGAGGAACCTCCCCAGCGCAGCTCCATGTGCTGCATGTTCCAGCAAAACACATCTCACAGGAAAGCAGCTGTGAAGGGATTCACACAGGGCTGGGGAGGAACCAGAGGAACCACACCAGCCACGCCATGCCAGCTGCTGCCTGGCTGCCTCCTCTTAGCCACTGATCTCAGCAGCTGCTAGGACATCCTGGGCCACTGTTAGATGCCAGCCAGGTGTCACTTTGCAGTGTAACCATGGATGGAGGTTTCTGCTATACCTGTCCATGTTCCCATCTAACTCCCAAGGGCTCCTTCCTTGTTCTGCCCTGCCACACTCCCAGTAACAAAGATGGCCTAGTAGACCATCTCCTGGGGTCGCTGGGAACAGCCAGGTCCCAACCACCACAGCACCTTCTCCCAGCCATGATCCCCCCATTACAGGCTTTAAACTACTTCCTTGTGACTCAGCCTATTCACATTCACTGTTGCCACAGCCTTCATGCTGGTTTGTTAGCTAACACCTCACGGGGTGTTGCTTTGTGTTCAGAATGCAGGATGCTTGCTAAGCAAGGTACCACAAGGACCCCTCCAGCCTTTGGAGGATCTGGATAGTCCTCACCTGGCTCACTGTGTATATACAAGCTCTTTCTCTAGCTCAGACAGTCCCAAGGGTTTTCCTTCCCATTTAGGGGAAATATCACATTTGCCTGTGTTTGCTACAAGCATCAGAATGAAACTCTGAAACTCTTTGAATTCCATCTTAATGGGAACTCACACCCACAGGACTAAAACTTTTCCTTCACAGCAGTCTCTGTCTGAGCAGTGTGAGTGCTTGGAGCTCTTCCCAGTGTTTACCTGGAGCCGCAAATAGCTGCCACTCAGTTGAAATGCCTGAAGTTAAAGCCCTTATTAGAGATTTCACCAGAGTAGAAGCTGATCCTCTCTGGGTGGGCCGTGCCCCCCACATGCCGCTACACCAGCCCCACCTGCCCAGCACGGGCAGGAGTCAGACCTTTGCTTTGTGTCCCGCTTCCCACCAGGCAAGCAAGATACCAGACAGTCCCTGCAGAGCAGAGAACGGGTTGGACCTTTGGCCCTATAGATCTTAGACATCTACATTGCTTTGGCTTGATCCAAACTCTGAACCACCACTTCAGATGATTCAAGCTACTGCAAGTGGTCTTCTAGGTTGATAAAAGGGAAAACTATGGGCATTGGTATAATCCCAGTTGATCTGAATGCTGGGAAATGCAATGGCACATGCATTTCATTACTGACAGCCACAGGACAGAGTAATTGTCAATTGAACTTACAGAACCACTGAGGAATGGGCCGAGAGCATCATGTAGTTGGGATAGTGGAGACCTCTGCTTCATGTACAGCAATGGCCAAAAATGCTATCCTACAGTTAGAGAAGTGCTGACAATGGTTCAGGGACTCCTGCCTGTGCAAGGCACTGGCTCCTTGGGAAAATAGCGTGCGATCATCTGTCAAAGAGCAGAAGCAGAGGGTTGGAAGCTGTTGGGCACCTCTCATCCAGGACAGAGCAGACTGGGACTGCCCATGAAAGAGGGATTCAAAATTATGACTGGCCTAAGGAGGGGCCCTTCCCTGCTCCTGAGTAGGGAGCAATGTCCACCTTCCCCATTGCCTTGTAACCTTCATCTGCCATGAAGACAATTGCCAAAGGAGCTATGGTTCATTGCCACAGTACAGTACATCAGCCTGGTCTGGAAGGAGCCAGCACTTGTGGGAGGCTACAAGGAAAAGTCTTTTCTTGTCTCAGCCTGTGCATCCAGGGATAATACCTTTGGGGTGTGCTTGGCTGACTCAGCCTGTAATCACGAGCTTATCTCAGGCTCAGGGTGCAAGTTCCCCTTTGGGCAGCAGTGAATGGTATAAAGGTCAGATGAAGGATGGTGGCCATGGCAGAGCAAAGGGACTGGTACTCTAAGCCATCTCCTTGTCTCATCAAGAGCAGGACCGCTCTCAGGTTCAGCTCCTCCTTCAGCACGTTTCCCTTGCTTCATAAATGCACTGCAAGTGCTGTCAAAAGAGATAACAGGCCACAGGGATCAAATACTTGCCAAAGAGACCTGGCTGCTTCACATATCCCCTGTTGATGCACAATGTTGTACATTTTTGAAGATTCAAGCAGTCACTGGTTGGACTGTAAATAACCCCTGTTTCCCTGCACACCACTAGTGTCTCAGCTTCTCCAGGATGATCCTGCCTTTTTTGACTTAACCTAATAAACAGCTGCCCCTTTGTGCTCTGCTTCTCAGCAGTGCTAAATGAAAGGACTTCAGATCACTTGTTCTGAAGGCATTAAGGTCAGGATTTTTAAGTGAGCCAGGGGAATAAGCAGTCCACAATCCACTGAAATTCAAACCTGTTGCTTCCTGGAAGAAAACTTTTAGTGGTACCAGAGTAGTGTATTACTTTGCTGCCCAGAGATGTGAACAAGCACTTTGCTTTCCACATGGTGATCAGTCCCACTGACAGCTACACCCTGGCTGTGCAAATGAGGTTCATCGTGTGCCCAACTTCTGCTAAGTGCATTAAAAACACACATGATAAAAAACTTAGATGTCATGCTATGCTGCATTATGTCACATTATGTCATGCGATGTCACCTTACATTATGTCAGATCACAAAGCAGCTATGTCCTGGTGATTCAGTCAGTGAGGATGAAATATAGTACCCCTTCCTCCCAAGGCAGGCAGTCAAGTCTGGGTGACATATGAAGAGCACAGAAGGTTGTAAAACTACTGAAGTAATTCTCCAAGTAACTATTTTCTAGGTGCAAAATGAAATTTCTGAGAATTTACAAGAAAATTTTTTGATAGTACGAGTTAACATTAATGCAGAGAAAACCCTTTATGAAAGTTGCCATCCAGTGTCAGGTAGCATTTCCCCCAGCAGACCACAGTGAAACAGCACACACTCCCAGCCTCTGTCACAGATGAAATTCTCCGAAGTCTCATGGAAGGACTACATTTCAAGAACGTTTTCTCAGAAATAATGGACCTGGTTGCCTATTGCTCTCTCTGAGAAATTTCCTTCTGCGACAGCTATCACTCATTCTGTCAGAGCTGTGTAACCCCTTTTTATTCCCAATAAACACAAAGTCACAGCACTGTCATTAGGAAAGCTCATCTCTCAGAAAGGCCACTGCAATTTAACCTAACTTTAGCCTTGAGTTTCCCATTTGCTATGGTTGTTTTGTGCATAATTAGCCTCTGAAAATATTCTATCATTAATTTTCAAATCTGGGTACTCCATCTAAACTGACAGTTCTGGCTGCTCTCCAGAGATCTTTAAACACTTTGCGTTTGTGTTTGGCCTGCACTGTGCTGCTCCTTGCAGGTGGAATCGATCTGCATCAGGTGAGGTTTTCTGTCATTTCTCACCATGCTGCACCAGAGCTATGCTGAGCACAGCCAAGGAGATCTGGCATTGTTGATGAGCCGGAAAAAAGTCACGATGCTGATTATAGTCTGTCAGCTTCCCTAACCACTTCCAGCAATTAGATTTAAGGACTTTCTTACTAAATTTACAGAAATTGCTTCCTTCCCTCCCGTTCCGCAGAGCAGAATCAGCAAAGCCTGATCCCAGATCTGCCCGCTTGCATTGTCAGGACAAGCAGTTCCTAACACATCCCAGCCAACTTGCGGCTCCAGCCCTGGTGCAGCCGACCCACACAGACGCCAGCAACAGGCTTCCTCTGGGCCCTTCCCTGTATCAATAACGCATGCAAGAGACAGCAGAGATTTACCTCAAAGCCAGGTGCATATCACTCGGCATGTGAAGCAATGTCAGCTCACAAGCACTGGAAGCTGGGCTCAGGTCAGGAACCAGGGGGCTGGCTGCTGACAGGTCCTTGGGGATTTGTGCACTGATCACTTTCCCTGTCCTCAGGCAATTCAAGCCTCTCTCATTTCAGCAGGGCAGGACCCACCCTTCCCCTGCCGACGCAACACAGTCCCTTCCCTCGCTCCCACTCTGAATCTGGCCGTTCTAACAGCCATTTTCAGGGCTGATTTGGATGAACACAAAGCAGTTTTTGCAGGCTTTCTTTTCAGGCTGATTAACTCCCTGAATGAGCTCAGCCAGCACTGGCACAGAGGCAAACAGGAACACGCCACCAAGGGCAGGAGCCACAGCAGGGTCACAGAAACCTCCACTAGATCAGCCCCAGGCTGTGAAATGGATGCATGAAAGAGCAGATCTCTGTGTAACGGACAGTTCATCCCCTCTCTGCCTGCACTCTGTGTTCCTTCTCTTCCCTCTGTCCTCGGTGTAACACAAGCTGTACTTTTCAGTGGCAGACATTTTTTTTTCCTCTTGCAAAGTGCCGGACAGCCCCGTGACACTAAGGAGGAGGCAGAATCTATACCAGAGCCCCCATCTCCTAGAGGGTCCATCCCCAGGAGGTAGATCAGCAGACATCCTGCAGAGCAGTGCGATCCACAGTGTGTCCTTTGCACATCGGACTCAGACAGAGGGTGAAGGAACAGAGCTTTCTGAAACATTTTCAGCTCACAGGAAGCAGTGGCATGAATCCAACCAGAGCCTAAGCAATGTGGACCTGCCCAGGTGACAGCATCCTGGACCACTTGGGCTAGAGGCCATGGCAGGAGGAACGTGGAGATCAGCCCTTCTGCTCAGGTGCTGGGTTGTTAAAGCAAGTCCTTCTCACTCACCCTGATGCAAGCAGCCACGAATGGAGGTTTCTGTGCTGTGCAGCACTGAAGTTTGAAGCAAAGTCCATGATGTGAAAAGCTGAGACTGGTTGTAGCAACAAACTCTTCGTCTCCAGGGGGGTGCTTACCTGCACATGTATGAGCCACCACATGCTCAGGCTGATTTCCACTCAGTGAGCTCCATCAGGGTAAAAAATGGACCAGAAGTAGGCACTGAGCTTTCCTGCAAGAGCCACTGCAGTTGGCTGGCTTTCTCAAAGCACATCCTTTACTGGGTAGGAGACTCACCTTGAACAGTGCAGTAGAAGCCCTCTGGGTCCAAACCGTCGGGAGATCTGGGAAACAGCAACTGAGCACGAGCATATCAGCCCTTTGGTCATGCTGTATCTCTTGTTTATGACACTTGTCTCAGTGACCATACAGGGAGGCACTAATGGGGTTGGAACAACGAAAGACATGGAGGAGGTGAATAAGGACCAATTAGTCTCTGTTTCCCAGTCTTTGTCAACAGCTCATCGTTCCTTCTTTCCCTCCAGCATGCCCTGGTCCCCACCAGAGCAGGCCCCACCAGCACCCACCTATCCAGCTTCTGCTGTAGCCCTGCCTCCATACCCTGGAATGTGCCCGCTCACCCAGGGTCCATGTGGCCTTTTTGCTATGCTCACACAGCTCACATTGGCTCTTGCCAAGGCAGCTCTGACTGCTGGATTTTCCTGGGCTCGTTAGCAGAGCTCTCCTGTGATTACCGGTTCATGTTATTTCTTGACTATTGCGAGAATCATGTCCAAGCAGCACGAGCCAGAAACTGCAGCTTCTGCAAATACCTCATCACATTAGCATTCCCCACACAGCATGCATCTGCATTCCCTCTTTGGATTTGTCTTGCCCTGGGAAAGCCCCTCTCATCAGACCCAACCTGTCAGTGCTCACGTTGTAACACAGTCCCTTGGCACCACGCTCCTGAGGTCTCGCTGAGTTCTTGCACACAACTGCTCCCGTGAGATGAGCGCCCTACAGGCAACAAAGCTGGGGAGCCTTGCAATGTCTCAGAGATAATAAGGCCATAGGGGGCTGAACTCAGCTGGTCTGACCTCCTGTAGGACACGGTCAGTCCAGGGCCATGGGTCTGGCCAAAGCACTGGTCCTTGGAGGGATCAGGCAATTAGCAGAGGTGTGGAAAAGCCACTTCTCTCTTGGCTGGCCCCAGCAGTGGGTCTCAGAGTTTGGTGACTCACACTGCTTAAAAATCAAGGCCTGCTTTCCCATGTGAAGGTTTCAGCTGACAAATGTTGGACTATGTCCTGCCTCTTCTTATAAAACTGAGGCACCACTTAGTGCTGGAGATATTCTCCCAAGAAAACTTCTGTGCTGACCAAAAAAGTTATTTCTCAGCTCACCGCATTTCCTGCAAGCCAATGGGGAATCCAGGAGTGATCTCCCATGTGCTATTTTTCCATTTGTTAATCTGCAAAGAAGAGGCTATGGTTGACTGAGAAACTTGGCTGCATGGTGATGTGCAAAGCAGAGCAAGCACTGCTACACATCCCAGGAGAGAAGTCTAGTTGCAGTAGTTCTCATTCTTTGCTTTTCATTTGTTTTGCTTAGCACACTTGTTTAGCTGGCAGGAAAGCTCTTCATCAAAAAGCAACATCCCTCAATGAAGGGTTCAGAAAAAATTCCATCCTCTACTCTTGACGAAAAAAAAAAAGCAGAAACTCAAATTGCCCTCTTCTCTCATCAGCTTTCATGGAAGAAAAGGGGTTCAGCCATACCTGTCCAGTGGAAGACTTCCTGAGGGTTTCCTTACACCTCCCCTGTTCCTGTCCCCATGCTATGCATTGGTCCCAGGTGGACCCTTCATGGGGAAGCCAGTCAGATCAGGGCATAGCCCTGCCTGCAGCCCTAGCACAGGGACCCTCTGAGCTGTGCCACTCCCTGCAGGGCCAGCTGGGACAACACCCAAATCTGGCTGCTCCCTGGGAACACACCTGCACACATACACCCCTTGCAGGTAAATGCAGGGCTGAACCACCCCCCAGCTGGCTTTCCCAGTTTGGGAAACTGGGACAGGAATGGCCCAGACACATGGCCCCCGTTGGCAGTGTCAAGGGGGGCTCCCACTATACCAGGGCAGGAGACAGACCACATGAGAAAACCTGTGGGAGTATCCACAGGCCTCCCAAAGGGCTGCCTTTCCACTGCCTGCGTGGCTTTAGAGTTGGAGAGAGCTGGGAAATTCCTACAGGGACTCTCTTCCTGTCTTTTTCTGTCTGTGCTAGTTCCTCCAGTGCATTTGTCTTAGGAAATGCAATATCTATAATTTAGGAGCATTCTGCAGACGCACATCAGTTTTGGCAAATTTTCCATTAAAAACTATCAATTTCCTTCCCCTCTGCCCTTCCTGATCTTCAGCCCCAGGACAGTTTGGTTTTTAACTGTAAACACAGTGCTGCCACTTCCAGCCAAACAAAAATCTGAAGTCTCCCATATCATCAAATTGGCTTAAGGATCATTTTAATGATCATTTTAAAACATGTTTATTAAAAACAATGAGGGAAACTAGGTTGGTGTGCTTTTCTCTCTCTGAGTCCAAAAGAGTCATGTTTCTGTCTGAGACCCTTTTTTCCTAAGTGACAGAAGAGATTCTGCTTGGCATCTCCCATGGATGGAGCTTCCTCAGGGACCAGAACCTGCATGAGTACTTATTTTGTTTTCAATTTGAGCTCTGGGGCTTCCCAAATGCAAAACCTCAGGCAAGTTCCTCACAAAATGACATGCAACATCAGCTGGGTGCTTCCTTCTGATTCAGGCTCTGCCTTATACAGCAGAACCAGCAGAGTGCTCTCACAAATACAGCAAACCACAAACTAGAGTACAGTAGTTGAACAATGCCTAGCAGGTTGAGGGGAGTTATTATCTGCCCTACTTGGTGATGGTGAGTCTATGCCTGGAACACAGGGTCCAGTGTTGGACCCCCAGTTCATCAGGGAGGTGGGGAAACAGGAGAGAGCCAGCTCCAGGGACCCAGAGCACAGGGCCAGAGGGAAAGGCTGAGTGAGCTGGGCTGTTAGCATGGCAAAAAGGAGGCCAAGGGCAACCTAACAGCAGCCCACAAGTACTTAAAGGGGAGTTACCAAATAAATGGAGGCAGACTCCTCTCAGCAGATACAGATGATTTAACAAGAGGCAAATTGCAGCTTGGGACATCCAGACTAGACAAAGAAAGTCTTCCTCCCACACTGGTGGGTGCAGGGTGCAGAGCAGGGACCCTGCACCATGGAAATGGAGATTTTCATCTCATCTTCATCTCTGAAGTTTTCTAGACTAAGCTAGACAAAAACACAGCCAGCTTGATCTAGTGCTGGGGATAGTCCTGCTCCAAGTGTGAAGCTGGACTGGAGACCTCCAGACATCTGTCTAGCAGCACTCTGGTGATTCTGCAAGCCTCCTTGCAAAGGAAGCTACAAATCACCCATTGCTCATTACCATTCAAAGCTTCCAGACCTACCAAAAATGTGAGAGCAACCCAAACACCCAAGTCCTTCATAGGTCCTGTCAGGACTAGGGATTTTATCAGTCTCCCAGGCTGCAACACAGTTCTATCAGAACAAAATGTTGTGGACAAATATTGCAAAGGCATGGGGAGTTATGAAGAGTCCAAAAGCTGTTTCTTGTGGTGGCCTGAAATGAACCAGGCAGATCTTCACTGTCTGTGGGAGATGAAGGGAGGGGAAGGAATCTGAGGGGAAGAGCAGACAGAAACATGAAAGGAGGACAGGGAACCCACAGAGGTGCAGGTGCAGTTGCAGCTCTGTGTCTGGGCTGCTTGCAAAGTTCAAGGAGGCTTGAGGAATGGTTTCCATTCCCAAAAAATGATGGTTTGTGTCCATGGCAAGGGTAGCCAAAGCCCTTTGCAAGGTGGACACAAAACAGAAGTGGAATCAAAGGTGCAAGTCCTACCCTCTCTGTGCACCACTGTCCTCCTAAGGACCCACCTCACACCTCTAGTCACCCAGAGACAGTCACTATCTCTCTGCTCCACTGAATACTACACGTTACACAAAGTGAAATAAGCTCACCAGCAGACCTTGAGAGAGCTCAGCCTCCCTGTCTCCCGCTTTCTGCGGCTCAGGCCATGGAGGTGAGGACTCAGTCCCCAAAGAGGTGCTCAGCAAGGAAAGCAGAGGCAGAGTATGCCTCTCCTCACCTGCTCCTATGAATAGTACCCGGTGTCCCCATTCTTCACATTCAGTTCAAATTCTTGGCAATTGCAGTCTAAAGCTACAAATCATTTTGATGTGACCCAAATGCATTTCCTACAGAATAAACCATCCCCCTCCCCAGTCCCAGCTGGGATCACCAGGAAAGAAGGGCTCATCAGCTGGGCACAGTCCATTCCTCCCCACTTCCCCAGAGGACAGGTAGGTACCTACATCTCTCACCAGAGAAATCACTACAGAAATAGCACTGGAAAACCAAAGAGAGCACTGATGGCAGCCAAAGGAGAACTCAGAGAGGGTCCAGAGATTGGCTGGAGTCTTCATGCTGCTAGGTAGCCCTAGAGGCCTTACAGCAATCTTGGAGCCTGGCGGGGAGGGCTCTGGGTGGCCTGCGGGTACCTCACCAAGTACTTCCCATCACCTGCTTGTGGGTCAGGTGCAATCATCCCCGGCATATCTTCCCTTCTGCCCTGGGAGCTCTGCTGTGGGCAGGAGCTGGGCAGCAGAGCCAGGGGAGGAATAGTGGAATGAGAGGTGGCCCTTTCTGCTCACCTCTCGAGTGATCTCAGTGGGTGCAAATACACTGGACCCACTCCAAAACTCCCTCTCCAGGAGTGTCACCTCCTGCATCAGTCAAAGCAGCATTTTCTCACCCAGCAGACCTCGTTCAGAAAGGGGCTGGGTCTGTCTGCACTGGGACCTTGCTGTAGGTTCCTAGCACAAGTCTGTGAATGCACCTCACACTCCTCATCCTGCCTTGGCCCCAGAAATCCCACCAGGGCTTCCCCACATGCTGCTTTCTAGAAACATCAAAGATCCATCCAGTCTGATATGGAGCAACAAGGCTTGGCCCTGCCCGATGCTGGCTCTGCTGCCCAGGCTGGATGAGAGCACCCTGTCCCACTTCAGGAAGAGGGGGCTCTTGCACAAGGCGGACCCTGCTCCCCGACACGCATGGCTGCCTGCACCCACAAGGACGCTCACTGCCTCCCTCCCTTGCTGGGGAAGCAGCTTCCTCCTCGCAGAGCTGCACAGGAAGCTCTGTGGTATTTATAGATCTCTCTGAGAGCGTCTTGCACAAACTCGGGGAAAAACCTACATTCAGTCACAAACAACCTCCATGCACCCAGGGCTGCACTGGGAGCAGGAGATGTTCTCAGTCCACTCCTGGACCCACATGTCCTGGGGCTGAGGATGTAGGACCATGTCCCCCATGTAGACTGGATGAGGAGCCTTTCCCAGGACTATTTCTGCTCTTCTTTGCTGCTGCCTCGTTTGCCTCCTTCCATCTCTCTCCCACCATCCAATCCCTCTTCCTCCCTCCTCCATCTTTCTCCACCCTTCTCCCCTCATGCTCTTTGCGATCAAAGCAAGCAGCTGCTCCCCACCTCACCAGGTGCACTGAACAAGGAAAGCACATGAAGATGCAGAGGACAGTGTTTCACAGGAGGGACCAAACCTGCTGCTCTGCATAGGGTAAAGAACAAGAGAAGAGTCAGAGCAAGGCATCAACAAATGGCTCCGTGCATTCTGGGCCATAGGAAAGCCATGCAGAGTGCAAAGATCCCTTCCATGAGGGCTTTCAAGAAGTCAGAATTTGACTTTGGTCTCTGTCAGGCTAAAAGACATGTCTAAAAGACATGGAAACAAAATTTTGCATTCATTATTTTAAGTAATTCCAAGTTTTTGCTTCTTTTCTGAATTTTAAGTGATTTCCTACTGTCTCATAAAGCAGGAAAATATTGAGATTTCAAAACATCCACTTAAAGGGGAACACAGAAATGTTTCACTCCAGAACGGCTCTGAAACAGGTTCAATTTAACTCTGAACTTTTATCTCTTGAATGAATTCTGCTTCGTTTGGCCTCAATTCCATGATTTCCTGGTAGACTTGTATACGCTGAGGCAACAAAACTTCCAGGAAAGTTTTCCCAGCCAGTTCCGGCCCTAACATAAGTCCATTTCCATGCCCAGTAATGTTCCAGTTCAATTCTAACTGGCCTGGAGGTATCCTCACTCATAGCTGTGTGCTGCAATTAGCCCTCTGAGCAACCTATAAGATACAAAAGGTGATGATCCCCTCAGCACTTCACCACAAACGACTTTTTTCTCTTTGCTCTCAGCCCTACTGCTGGCCAAACGTGTCTAGCAAACTTGTCTCCCATCCAGGGAGAGGTACACAGTGAGTATTTTTCCACCTTTCACCCCAGACAGATGTAGGGGTCACACGGAGCCCAGCCTGGATGTGCTCAGAGCAGCTAGTCCCTTGGAAGAAATGCTGCATCCTTCCCAACAGTGACACTCATCAAGAAGAGGTCTGCAACCCAGCCCTGAGGTGACCCAGTTGTGGCTTGCTATGATGATTCTGTGTCAAGAAGGGCTGCTGCTGCATAAAAAGCATGCCGCCAGCATCATCTCCGCCACAGGAACATAGTACATTTGCTACATCCCCCAGCAGAGGAGGCAGACCACTTATTTCTTGTTCCTCCACCATAAACATGCAATTGGCTCTTCCAGCAAGGTTGGAAATGGCCTGAATGCATACATTTCATGTCTAGAAGCAGGTCTCCTGCTGCCCTGAGCAACTGGTAGCCAGAATACAGTGAGCAGAGAGAGAGCAGGATCTGGGGAAGTGGGAAACTGTCCTCCCACTGGTAGGTCCTCATCAGAGCCCAGGATCACCCACATCCCTTTTACTGGCCTGAAAAATGGCACTGATCCCACCTGCCAGATGCCAGCTGAAGCTAACTTCACTTCTAGGGTTAACCAAAGTGGGAACACAAAGTTCTGCACCACGGACTGTGTTCACCTTAGCCATGGGCCTTTGTGTCTCATTGAGCTGTTCCATCTAAATCGGACCCATTTCAATGAGACATGGCTCTCATGTTTAGCAAACACACTGTGTCTGAAAGCTCAGTTGACCAGAAAAATGGTCTTTGTTGATTCCTCCTGTGTCTCAGCTCTGCTGCAGCACAGCTCTATGGAGAGCAAACAGTCAGAGAAAGCTCCACACACATCGTTCCCCAGAGGAGAGACAGCGGCAGACAGCATCACTGTGCAGCTGTGCAGTGAACAAGGCAGTGGCCAAGGCTTGAATTTACTCTTTGGAAATGACATCTAAGGCCTTTGATAAATGTGCAGTGGGGGAAAGATTTAATTTAAGGGCACTACATGGCCTGCAGGGCTTTCAAAGTGTTTGCTGTGGAACAGAAGGGATAAAGGAAGAAAACTCTATCTTCCTCTCCCAGGGCAGGAATAATTCCCAAGAAGTCAGCAGGATTGACTAAGACCTGGCATTTAGCAATAGTCTGTGCATGCAGCTGTCATGATTGTCTTGTTTTAAGACCATTTGCTCACTTATCCCAAAGCTCATGGATCCTCTGACACCATCTGCTCCTTCCCTTTCATATACCAAGGTGGTGCCCTGATCCAGCCCCTCTGCCTTCCAGGGCAGAGCAGAGTGAACATAGCTGAGGGAGGCTCAGCCAGAGATTTGCTCCAGAACTATGCCCACACCCTGCAGAGACCAACCAAGCTTTGCTTTGAGGGATCAACATTCATCTCGTGTTTCTCCATCAGCATTTCCAGCCACCAGTGGTTGGGCAGTGCAGCTGGCTCCTGGTGCTGCAGGCAGACAGTGAGCACACCTGCCTGCATACAAGAGGCACGGACACAGCAGGACTCAGTGCAGCGCTCACTGCACTCTCGCAGACATTTTGGAGGGGCCACAGAACTGATTTTGGGTGCCCAACACAAATAATTACAGCACTGCCTCTGAGAATGCCAGTCCTATAGAGGTGCTAATGGTTCGGTGGACAACTGCAACAGCCTCCTCTGCTCACATGAAATCAGAGCACACTAAAAGCCCATCAGGCCAAGTCCAAGCAGTTTCTTTTCTGGAGTGCCACAGTCCTCAACCTTGTTTACATGCAGCTTTCAGTTGCGTTTGAGCCCAGAGCTGGTTACAGGCCACGTGGCTAGGAAGGAAACACATTCATAGGATCAGCAGAGATGAGCGAGACCAACAACAACAACAAAAAAATCTGTTGTTTTCTTAAGCAGGAAAGGAATCAGGAACAAAAAGCCGATGCAACCTGAGTGCCAGCCAAGTAAACACAACTATAACGGCTTGATTCTTTCATAACATGCTTCCTGCGGAGGCAGCGGGGAAGTGTGACACAATCACAGTGCTCAGCCCTGCACTGCAAAGGCACAGCGGGCACAGAGACCTGCACCCTCCTCTGCACCAGCAGCAGCTGGGTCTTCACAGAGCCACCAATACTTCTATCACTGTAGTATCCCAGCAAGGCAAGACAGTTCCTATTCCCATGCTGCAAAATGCTTGATCCTTCAGAGGATCTAGGTAACTGCTGAGCACTGGGTTAAATTTGCGTTAAACTGTGTAGCTGTGCAACTCTGACACCACTGCCATAGGGCCACAAGGCCACTAAAGCATGATAGGGAGTTGCATCCTCAATCATTATATGCCTTCAGCAGCACGGAGAGATGGCAAAGCTGGACAACCTTCCGCAAGGACCAAGCACACTTGAATCTGAGCCATCCTCCATTATCTGCACTATCTGAGGACTTCCTCCTCAGTCATTATGAATTGTCATTCACAAAGAGTGGCCATTCACCTGAAGGGGAGCATCCAGGGCTGCACGCACACCACTGAAAGCACAACCACAGGAAGCCCTGAGGTCTCAGCATCTCATCTTGCTTCAGAGAAAGGAGCTAGCAGATGACTAAGTCCACCTGCTCCCTCTCCACTTATCCCATCCTATCCCATCTGCCTTTCTATGCAGTGTCAGGGGCATCAACAAGGTAACCTAGAAGGACTTGCACCAAACATCATTTTAGTTTATAAGCACAATGTATTATATCTTCGCTAAAGCTGCATATTTAGAACTTTTTTTTTTTTTTTTTTTTGGATTAGCAGAACACAGTGTCTTGGCTGTAGCGAGCCAAGTTCCAATATCCCAGCAGGGAACATGGGAAAGGTTATTGATGTGAAAGAATTTAAAACTGGCATGGATTTTCCCATTTTGCTAGTGTCACTTCTTGAAGCTGAGCCCATAGGTGCTATCAGCAAATACACCATACACCCTCATTTAGCCTGCTGCCCCTCTCTCCATGCATATGTGTTGCCTGAAAAATCCTGCTTGGGTTTGGGAGCTGAAGAGGAAAACCTGGAGCCCAGGGAGTAGCTTTCCATGGCCCCATCTTCCGCTGGTAGTGAGCTGGAATGATCTGCCTTTGCCTGTAAACCATTATCTCTCTGTCCTCTCTGTGAAAGACCCAAGCTCAGGCTGCATCTTGAAGATAACTGCTAACATGGGAATATTCATGCAGGTCTCTTTCTTGGAGTCAGGCCAAGCTGCCTGTGGTTTGTGGCCTACAATAACAAACGTTACAGCAGAAGATAATATTTGTTTAACTGCTTGTTCTGTCAATACTGTAGCTTGCAAAAGCCCAAAGATTGCACAGCCAGAGCTGGTGACATTTAGGAAATCATCTATTCTTGCACCAAGAGAAGGGGCCGTTTTGCTTGCTATTGCTCCCCTATTACACTCTGTGCCTGGAAGTCTCCAGCATAAAACTGCGTCCCAGTCTGCCTGGGCCTCACTGTGCTTTCAGCAAAAGTCTCTGCACCCAAGGTCTTTTCCTGTGGAAACATAAAGCTCTGCCTGTGGGAAGGTCCATAAGCCAGACAACTTCTACCAAGGTGCGGCAACGTGAAGCCCTGACATTAGGAACCACCAGGATATATGGCTTTGTCAGAATGCAAATACTGACAAGTCTCGGGCCACACAGCTATCTATGCAGTGATTTATTCTGCCCTGGAGGAAAGTCCCACAGGATGCCTAGTGCTCCATATGGTAGCAGGCAGCTTGGTGTTTCGTCCTCTCTTGACTTGAACTGTAAAACGTCCACAGTGAGTAGAAAAGTGCAGATGCTCCACACTGGAAACTCAGCATGGTCCTGTGGGCCTCAGCTCCTTCCTTTTCCAACAGACCCTTCACTTTCTTGAACCACAGAAGCTCATAGACTGGACTTGGCATCCCCCTGGGATGAGAAGAGGCCTTGGGCAAAGACACGTCTCCAACCCCAGGGAGCTCAGCTACACTTGCATTGCCCTATTTTAAAGCTCTTACAAGATGGAGAGTTGTCTCTTCCTTGGGTCTAATGTGAATCCTCCTTCCTGCAGTTGAAGTCTCTTGGTCATCTGCTGGGCGCTGTAGACACAGCAGAGAGACCTGCCCTTCACTTTCACAGCAGACTTCTATGTATTTGAAGACTGTTCTCCTGCCTGCCTAAGTTGTCTCTTCTCTGGGATAAACCCTCCAGCCCATCCAGTTACCAGGGTTCTGCTGGTGCTTTTTCATCTCAAAGCACTCTCTAGTTGCTCCACTTCTTTCCTGAAGTGCTGAGGCTCCGAGGAAATGCTCCCCTAGGGCTTCACTATTCACAGGCACTGTTAGATCTGCTCCAGTGTGCCAGGACCACATTTAGCCAAACTTCACCACTCATATTTGTGGGGGTTCAGCACTGCAGCTCAGGCTCAGCTGCCCCTGTTAGACACAGGTTCATACACCACCATGGGGAAGGTGCATCCAGAAGTCCCACTACAGGTTTGACCCTGTGGTCAGCTCTAGGAAGACATTTAGCAGACATCCCTGCATTCAGTTCAGCTCCTGCTGTCTTGTTGATGTTTTCCTCTGAAACATGAAGACATCTGGCCACAACATGGTGCCAGGTGGAGTATTACCCCTTGGTAACAGTGTATTGCCTAGGGCCTTGAAAGGTCCCATGTTGCACAAGCAGAGTGAATAAGCAGCAGTGTGTTTTCTGGAGCAGCAGGTCTAGCAGGTAGCTGCGTCTGTGGGCTTCTCCCAGGAAGCAGGTAGGTTCCATGGTGAAGCTTGTGAAGAAGAGATAAGCACAGCATGGAGTCAGCAGAAGCAGAGAAGGCAGGCAGCCCCTGGCATCCAGGACTCTGTCTCTCTGTGGGTCCTGAGGACTCACTTCCACTGCCTCTTTTACAGTCCAGTCCCACTTTCTTTTCCTCTTTGTGAAAACACTGCTTTCTTTCTGGAGTGGCTTGAGTTTCTTGTGAACTAGAACTGAAGTGTTGAGCTGGGAAAGCTGCTGGTTTCATTGCTTCTCAGAATAGCAGCTTTTTTTTCTAAGCCTTATTTATAAACTGCTGCTGTTGGGGGTTTTTATGACAAAGACAGTGAGTCCAGGAAATCAGCAGTGGTTTCTGTTATCTGGAGCACAACCACGCAAGAGAGGGAAGAGGGTGTCACACTCCAGGAGCCTGTTCATGGAAATTAGTATCTCATTGCTTTGCCCCTTGAGAGTTGGATATTTATAACCCTTCACATCTCTTCCTGCTCCATCCTGTCACCAGCTTCAAAACTTGCTCATACTTTTAACCCCACAACAGCAGCCAGCAGGGGACAGCCACATTTCTTCCCTTCCCCCACTTCCATGTGTAGTGCTTTACTCATCCATTGCACAGACCAAAAGGTTGCAGCAGTTCAAGTGGTCTCCAGGGAACCTTCTCACCTACTGGCATGCTTTGTCCTGGCCTTGAGGGTTCCCCATCATCACAGGCACACCTCATGCTCCCCTTCCCAGGCATAGTCCAGGTCCACACCAAACACTGACATGCCTAGCAACTCTCGGGCAGTGCAGATCCCAGCCAGAGCAGACGGAAGGCAGTGAGGAGGGGCAAGTGGATGGACAGCCAGCAGGGCACCTGTCTACCCCAGTACAGGCAGACTCAAGCTATCTCAGTGTTTGGTGCATAAGGGGTTGGGCACCCACAGTGGGTCCAGACCATGTAACACAGATTGAGAATGTGAGAGGGTGACATCAGCAGCAGAACGCACCAAGACATTTCCCACAAGAAGTCAAAGTGCTTGAAAGCTCAAGGAGATCTCAGGAATGTCTCAGAGAAGCAGCGCCCAGAAACCACTGCAATACAAGAAAGATACGGACTTACTGGAGCAAGTCCAGTGCAGGGCTGCAAAAATGACGTAAGGACTGGAGCATCTTTCATATCAGGAGGGGCTAAGAGAGCTGGGACCTCTCAACCTGGAGAACAGAAGGATCAGGGGGACCTTATCAATGTGTATAAATACCTGAGAGGAGGGAATGAAGAAGTAGCCAGATTCTGCTCGGTGGTGCCCAGTGACAGGACATGAGGCAGTGTGCACAAACTGAAACACATGGAACTCCACCTCAACACAACAAAAACACTATTTTACTGTGAGGGTTGGCCTGGGTGTTCTCAAGAGGTCCCTTCCAGCCTAAGTAATTCTGTGATTCTCTCGGCTAGGGTGCCACACACATGCAAATTATAAGTGTCCAAGAAGAAGGCCAACATTTTCCATAATAAGAGTCTGAGTCCCCCCAGGCTTTTGGCACCCATCCTGGTGATATGGCATGGGACAACCTGACCTGCATGCCAGTGCCAGAGACTCGCAGGACACTCATAGGCTGTTTCGAAGATGCTCTGCAAGTGCTGTCACCAAGGCCTCACCACTGGAGCCAATGGACAAAGCCAGTTGCACACAGGGCAGTCCTGTCCATGCCACCACCTGACTGAACATCCCACAGCTGCCTCTCAGCCAGAAGGTCTTGACAGATGTTCATGCCCCACAGCACAGAGCCACTGAAGACCTTCTGGCCCAGAACCTTCTGGCTCAGGGAGAGGAGCCCACAGACAAGGCAGTGATGCTGCAGCAAAGCGTGTGTTGCTTGTGAGTTACAGGCTTGTAAGAAGCTGTCACTGCAGAGGCCACCCGTGAGACCTACACTTCCAGTACTGCTGTGAGAGTAAGTGCGGGAAGCCCCTGGGAGCAGCATAGACACATAGACATCATTACAGATGGATGGCCTACACCTTCTCTTTTCAGGCAGTATGCATGGATACAAATGCCTCTCAGCCTCTGCCACGAGCCATGCCTGACACATGATGCTGACACAGGGATACCCCTGTGTATTTCAGCTGCTGTTCATGTGTCCTTCCCCCTCTTTTGCACCTTTGCAGTGGCTCAGCCTTGATCTGAATGGTTTGGAGCAACTTTCTTCTAATGCAGTGCTCTGGCCAGAGCCCTCCAGCCTGCTCAGGGTTCAACCAGACTTCACTGCTCCCCAGGTGGAGCATCTTGAAGCAATTGCCTTGGGGAGCATCTGATGGGTGTCCTTGTTGCCAGTCCAGCCCCGCAGGAGCAGCAAAGGCATTCAGCTATCAGAAGGACTACCAGTGCAGGATCCCCCCAACCTGTGCTGCCTTCCCTTTCCCCAGCCCAGCTGTCCCACAATGGCTCCCTACACAGCCAAATCTCAGGGACCCAAATACTGCACAGGCTAGTCCAAAGCACAGGCAACACTTGCCACATTCCTGAGCAGTGACAATGCGTCACCCCATCAAAGGCTTGAAAGCATTCCCCAGTGACCAAAAAATGGAGACTACGAAACGCACACCGAGATCTAGCTGAAACCATGAAACAGATGTATTGCTCATGCTATCTACAGTGAAGACAGATCATTCCAGGAGTGCCTGAAAAGTTTGTGTGCTGTGTCACCTACTCCCTATACCTCAAGAAGGAAACTGCATTGCTTATAGAAGGTTGGGAAAAGAGATCTTAACTGGGAATGCTGAGGAAATCTGTGCAACACAGATCAGCTCTTCAGGTGGGGAGATCAACAGCAGATCTGTGCCCTCATGGGCTACAGTGAAGGCCTCATACCCATGTTGGACCTTGCCAGACTTCTTGAGTCCAAACCCAGCACCTTTTCAGCTGACAATCTCCAGCTGAAAATGCCTAGAAGAGAGCCCAAGGACTGACAAGGCTGCACTGCCCTGGCTGCAGTTTGGCTCCTGCTTGGTTGTTCTTGCCCTGGTCCCAGCAGATTGGTGCTCCTCTCTGCTTAGTGCTCAAGGAGCTCAGCTCCTGTGGTCCCAGAGCAGGGTCCTTTGGACCTTTGCCTTGGGGTTCTTGTGGCCAAAGCAGAGCTGGCAGTTGACTGCAGTGCAACTAGAGTGGGGGCTTGAGAGTTGGTGCAAATTGCTCTCCAGGGCTGAGGGTGCATTTCCTGAGATACGGTGGGCCAAATTAATGCCACATATCCACAGCAAGAAGGAAATCTTGCTTCCCATACCAACCCCCTTCCTCCCTGCTTACCTACTGCCAGCTCCACCACTCGGTGGACCCCTCCCTAAAACGGCAGATTTGAGAAGACAATTCAGCTGCCTGCAAAAATGTGTTCATGGAGCATAACCCCTTGGGCTGTTTTCACAGGACAACACTAACACAACTAGCTCACCCCAAGAGGTGGGAATGCCTTCACAGTGCTGCTGGAAAGCACAGCCTGAGCAAGCCACAGGCACCTATACTAGGACACAGGTAGAGTTGTGGTGGTCTAAATCTCCCCTGAGGCCTCCAGTGCTGTCTCAGGTGAGGGTATGTGTAACCATGCAGACCTGTCACCCAGCCTCACACTGGCACCTCCCAGGGGCTGTGGTTGTCTAAGATAGACATTCCCATTTCAGACTGTAACCTTTTGTCTAAATTCATTTCAGGCTCTGAACTGCAGAGCCCCATTGCCCTCTCAGACCTTGTCTTGCATCAGGAAATGACATCTTTATAGGGTGCCAGAGTACTACTGACCCTGCGTTATGTGTCCATCAGGTAGCTTCAAGGACACCACAGTGACAGGAGAACCACAGAGTCCAGCCACAGCCACTAGATCCACAGAGAGACACAGGAGCTTCCCTTGAGACGATCCCGCACAGGCTGTGCACGAACCCTGGGTGCAGACTCAGCAGCAGTGAGAGACAGGGCAGGTGCTGAAGGGCAGGAAGGAGGGACGCCTTCAAGCCTTCCAGGGCCCGCTGCAAGCTCGCCCCCACCAAGCACTGCCTTGGGTGCTGCTGCAGCTTGGGTGACGAGGCACCCACGACTCTGCAGCTCGGGTAACGAGGCACCCACGACTCTCTGCAGCTCCCCAGTGGGATGCCAGCCTGTGGCCAGACAGGTCTCCCAGGCAGGAGGTTTGCCACAAAGTCCGGCTCCCATTCTCCTTTTCTTCACTCCAAGTTCTGCATCCAGCATCAAGGCAGTGACCTCCATGTCCTGCTTTGGACAGACCACCGGCTGTTCGCACCTCTGCTGTAGCCCACCCCATTCCCATAAGCGCTGACTATCCCAATACCACCTTCCCTGGAGCCTGGACTGGGGGAACACAAAGCCAAGCAAAGAACTAAAAATCTCTCTCAAACACACACAGCATGGCCAGTGGCAAACAGGAGGCAGTTTCTCTCTCTGCCTGGCACTCTGCTACTTTCCCCAGCTTGTCCCTTGCACAACAGATGCCTTCAGCAATCAGTGTTCCCAAAAAGGGCAACTGCATTTTAATCCTGACAACGGCAGCAGCAACTGTTTTCCTAACACCACATGTGCCAATAGCCCCCATGGATTTCAGTGGATATTGGCCAAAAATACGCATTTTAGGCTATCATAACTTTTCAGGTTATTCCCAATTAATTGATAAAACTCACTTAAGCTTCCAGTCCATTTTCTTCATGTAAGAAGAAAACATATTCACATGAAAACTAGGCTTCCTCTGGCCACAAGCCCCACTGCTTTGGCCAACCTCTGGGCACCTGGCACATGTCTACTGTACCAGACTATCAGTGCTGCTTGAGTCTACTGACTCTGCCCCACTGGTGACACAACAAGATTGCTTAAAATCCAGGCAGGTAGCAGCAGGACAGCTGCTCAGTGAGATATGTACAACAATGGTTCTTTCACCACAAATACCAACAGATGTTTTCTTCTTTGTTTTTGAGCTCAGAAAGAGGTACTGCTCCCTGTATGCTTTTCTCCACAAAAAAGAAGCACGGATGACGTGAGAAAATTTTTTTCTTTGTTTCCTCAAAATAAAAGAAACCTTTTCATGTAGAAGTTTTCCCATTAAGCAAAAAATACATATCAGTGAAATCCCTGGTTTAGCTAGCAGTTTTTTCTGCTGAAGTGTGGTCTGAGTAGAAATGTCCCATCCAGATGCAGGAAGAAGCTGTTGCAGACTAAGGAAACAGCAATGGCCACTGCAGATAACTTTTCCCCAGAGGTGTCTAGAGTCTCCCCAGGTGGTTCAGGCTGTGTTGAGGGCCCCTGTAGCAGTCTGTTGTTAGATCGTTCCCTTCGTTATGTACCCAGCAGTTTCTCAGATCTCACACAGCAGTGACTCAACCACACATCTCTGTCCTGTCCTTCCCAGCCCAGTGACTGTCAACAGCCCAAAGCCCAAGCCAGGGTTCAGCAGAGCTTCCTGGTTCATTCCCTGACATATGAGGGGACCTGGCTTGAGGACCAAGCCCCACAGGCTTATTGCCAAAGCCAAGAGAAGCCCCCAGCCTTTTGTGAGCTCAGCCAACAGTCACTGATCACTGACAACCCTCCATGCACAAAGCTGCAGCCACGTGTTACACAGCCTGACATCTTATCTGACTGCAATGGCTGTGATGTTCTGCCCCAGCTTTGGAGGAGGCTGGTCTGAAAGTGTCCCCACGCAGTACCGGAGGCTGTTCCCCAGTTGCACAGCCTGAGATGAGCAGCTCCTGCCGGTGTAATTGCTTGTGCTAGTGGGAATGGCAAAGCTTAAATCCAGATACATAAACACGCAGTGCACTCTCACAGGACACCTCCACGCCCTGTTACCATGTGCTGCCAATTAGCTGACAACAACACGATATGTTTTCAGGAATACTGAGCTGATGAATAACAAAAATAGGAACCTGAGAAACAGGTCCCAGTGACCTGGATCGCAGGCAGCTCTCCCAGAACAAAACTTTCAGTTGTCCTGAGTCACTCACCCTGCTCCTCCCCTGGCCATGCAAACCAGAGCAGCTGGGCACCTAACTACAAGCTCGCATCTTCCCAGGACTTCTGCCTCCTCACCTGGCTTGTCACAGCCCTCATCACAGTCCACGCTCAGACTGGTTAGTAGGTGAAAAAGCACTTGGGCATCCTAATGCACTCCAGGGCGTGAGAGGGGCAGGAGTGGGGCAGGGGAAGTACTGTCATAGCCATGAGGGTCTGGAAATACCAGGAAGAGCATCATTGCTACACCAACGCAGGGAAAATGACAACTGCCATTTGAAAAAGGTTGCATAACATGAAGGAAAGAGAAGGCAGATAAACAGCAACAGCTACTTCTGATGATAATGCAAAAAACAGCACACTTACACCCCCCCAGAGACTAACCACCAAGGCCCTGACTACTCCACACCTCCAAATGCAAGACAGTTGCATGAAGCAACTTCAGCAGACCAGAGAAACCACCAGTAGCTAATCTGCCTGAAGACAGCAGCAACGCAGGCGCTAAGAGATAAGAAGAAATAACCTAAATGTCTCTGACTGCATGCCCCAAAGGACAACTGCAAGCTGTGCCTTGTAGGAGCCAGGGGCACTCGGTCATTTGGGGAGGCCCCACTGCTGCCCAGTTCCACTACTCCCACTGCCACGTGCCGGATCCTGGTGGGATAGTCCTGGGAGGCAGTGACAGAGGGAAAGGGCTTCAGACAGGATCCCAAGCCTTGAAATGGGAGCCCTCACTTAATAGGCTCATTGCCAGAAAAACGAAGCGCTGCTCTGTGCTTCAGATCCAGCCTGAGGGAAATCACAGTAACCAAGACATCCAGAGAGGCCCCATGGGTACAAACATATGCCCAGGCAGCAGGAAGAGCCAGGCCTTGGGCAGAGCAGTTTCTTAACCTGAAGCAGACCCACAGGTTCCTGGCATGAGAGGGGATTACTGTTTTGGCTTGTCTTGCACAGAGAAAGGGACACACTGGGGAACCTGGGCGGGACACTCATGGGACTGAAGGGACTGTGCAAGATCAAATTCCCGTGTTATTACACATGAACCGCCCATTTGTCACCAGAGCTGGCTTGGTGCACCAGCTTGCATGGACCACAGACAGCAGCTGACAGGAAACCTGAAAGACTCCAAGGTGGAAAGGAAGGACAGGAATGGAAAACACCAACAGAGCACTCGCGAGGTCTCTGCAAGGCTGTTGGCCGAGCCTGTGGCCAGCAGAAGGACAGGGTAGGTGGAACAATGCTCTGCTCCTCAGAGACTTGAGCCTCAGTTGCCCTCGCCTCCCTTGGCCGCAGCGAGCCACGAGCCACGGGGCTGTGCTGGGAGGGGGACAGCACCGGGAGGAGGAGAGCAGCAACACGTGCAGCTGGGGCAGGAGCCGGTGAGGTGCGTGTCCCTGAAACAAATCGGAGGCTGTGCCGGCAAACCGGTCTGGCAGGTTGCCTGCTCCCAGCAGCTCCCGGAGCCCCGTGGGCCGGGTTCAGGCTGCACCTTGGTGTCTGGGTACTGCTACGGCTTCCAAAGCAGTGCTGATTTGCCATTGTTAGACCCCACAGGGGAGCTCTCCATTGGGTTAAGGGGGATAAGTGGGATCTGGCTGGGGTCAGGTACTGCGCCAGCAGTACTGGGGCTGGCTCTGCCTCAGGACTAATGTGCAGCCACCACCTGCTGTAGTACAGGTCCAAACCCAAAACAGTTGCACAAGTGCAGTGGAGAGCAGAGCAGGGCGAAGCTGCAGGGCAAAGAGCCTGGGATGCTGAGCAGGACCTTGCTGAGCACCACGCCAGCTCTGCAGGCATCAGTGAGGAGAGGGCAGAGCCGCTGCCCCCAGCTCCGGTCCAGCAGCCTGGCCCCAGCCCCACGGCCAGCATTTCCAGGCTGGGCACGCCACAGGGCTGCGCAGTGCTGGCGGCCCCCACTGCAGGCAGACCCGGGGAGCACAGGGGAGCAAAGCAGGAGGGCACCTGGGGAGGCACCTTGCAGTACCAGGCTCACCTCCCTGTCACCTTCCCCAGGCTGAAAGGCAGCCGCCAACACGGAGCAGGGAGCGGAGCAGGAAGCGGCCAGTGCAGGGGGCCCAGAAGGAAGCAAGCAAGAGAAAGCAATTGAGGAAGCTCATGTCTCAGTTGTGTGCGTCTCAGCCAAAGTCCAAAGCAGGAGGCGCTTGCAAAGGACAACGGAAAAATTCCAGTGATGTTATCTGCCCCCACAGAACAAGATTAGCCCAGAGGAAAAAAATAAGGAGCTGTTTACAAGCTGGGCCAGCCAGCTCAGTGGCTGGAGCATGCCAATGCTGGGGTCAGCTGCTGGCCCAGCTACATCTGCCACTTTGGAAGAAGCACCAAGCCCCCCAATGCCCTGCTCTGGCCTCAGACCTTTGCACCTCTTAGCAGCCCTGGCAGGTGCGACAGTGCCAGAGGCATGTGGGCTGCATCGCTACGAGTGCAGGCAGGAAGCCATGCGTCCTGGGGTACGTGCAGGGAGCTTACCCATAAGCCACCTGCACACCTGGCAGCAGAGGCCAGCCGTCTGCAGCAGAGCTGAGTGGATGCACAGCCTTCCCTGCCCGGGCATCTCTGCTCCCAAATCCCAGCAGGTTAAAGGAGAGCCCGGTTTCCCTGGAGCTGGCCCCCAGCTGCTCTCAGCACACACAGTCTGTGCATCCAGCACGGCTATCAGGGAGTGGTCTGACCTTCACCCCCTCCCTTGGGACATTTGCACTGCTAGTCTCTGGCTAACATCTCCTGCTTTTTACGAAGTGTTTCTATCTAAATGCAGATGAGGAATCAGAGGATAATGTAGCACCTAGATTCAGCTCTCCTGGAGGGACCTTTTACCACGTAGACACTGGGGAGAGGGAATTTCGGGTTACTGTTCAGTGCATCTTTCTGTTGCTGCTGTGTGGCTGCCTAGCCACCAGACTCCAGTGCTCCATGCCCTGGAGAGGAGCCACACCATGCTCTCTCTTGGGATCTCCACTTGTTTGAATTGAAATGAAACTGTTTTTAAGAGACTCAGGTTCTTTCAGCGTGGACACAGCCACAGTTTGGGATGCAGGGTTTGCCCAGCATGCGGAGTCAGATTCCCCATGTCCTGCGCAGGGAAACAGTGCTTGTCCCCTAGCTTGTCAACATTAGACGCATCTGGAGACGAGCAATAGGCTTGGTAACAGGTGTCTAAAATAAGCTGCTGTTGGCCAGTATTCCCGTTTGTCATAGACTCCTGTAAGACACAGAGATAGACTCCATGTCAAGGAGCTTAATATTTAATTGAAATTCTAAATCTTGGCTTGTTGATATAGTTACTTAGAGCCAAATTTCAGAAACTCCATTGGAATTTGCTCCTGGTTCAGTGTTTATAGCACCATTGCTTTGGCTGGATTTCTCAGCTTCAGAGTACAGTTTTTCAAACCACTGTGATCATCCTTACAAACAAAAAATGACAGTGCACTGCATTCTTTTCTCCCCTCCCAACTGCCAATAAATGAATCTGCTTGGAAAGCACGACATGTGCAGAGCAGAGATTCACTAGGACCCTTTCAAGATATGGCATAAAGAACTCTAGAAGCTGACAGTGAATATTTGGTTAAATTGGATGTCTCAACATAGTCAAACGTCAGATAGAAAAGCTTTTAACTCCTTGGCAGTGCAGGGAGAGGCAGTGCACGTTCTCCCCCAGAGAGACCATGAAGGAATTGGACCATGGGGAAAACTTTCACCAAAAATGGAAAAGCAGCTGGCAAAACCTGGCACTGCAGGTGGGCAACATGGGCTCTGGGCCACCTCGAGACCAGCAGATCTGGTTAGCCACGTTGTGCCTGGTTCATGGCTACTCTTCAAGAGGCTGTCACGCTGGTGAGGAGCTGGCTGTGGGTTGGTGAGCTGTTCTAGCAGGTGCAACACATTCTCACTGACATCTTCCTCAGGGACCCTTCCTACCCTCCTTTTTTCAGATTCCTAAAATTTAGATGCCATCTTCGAGTGATTGCAGGGGGTCACATGAGGACAGAAGGTTCATGGAGAAAAAGGCAGGTGGGAGCTGGATGCCACCCAAAAGTTTGGTCCCTGTTTCCATCCCACTCCTGAAAGCACCAAGGAAGACCAAGCTGTGGGAAGCATCCCAAGGGGCTCCCAGCGCTGGGAGCTGGGCTCGGCACACAGCATGCTGCCAGGAGCAGCAACACCACTTACCAGAGGCATTGGAGATGTTGCACAGCTGATCAGCTGCATGGGGGTGGCTATGGACACCCAGCGGGGCTGGGAGAAGGAGAATGAGTAACCCTCCAGTTACACACCCTGCAGTGTGTGTGGGCCAGAGCGAAGAGCAGTGGCATGCAGACAGTTGCACACCACAACTGTTTGCAGGGTCCTTCACAACTGCATTAGAGAAGTATGGCACATGCTACAATTGCCTTGTTATTTGATAGCTGACCCTCCTGCACACAATGTGCCCTTGACATTTTCTGCACCTCTGGGAACTCAGTGCTTGCTTTCGAGGTTCAGATCTGGCTTTCTCCAACCCACTGTCTTCCCAAATGCCACAGCCAGCCAGCCGTGCCTCACAATGCTTTGCCCCTGGGAGCTGCTGCAAGCCAAAAGAATGCAAGAAGAGCAGCTATCCTGCTGCCTGACATCTTCTGTACTCAAGGGAAAAACAATGCTTGAGGAATCCTTTGTGATTCAGATGAGGAGTTAAGTTGATGTGGAGCTGATTTATGCACCCTGTTGCCTTGCATCTGCCCAGAACCATGGACCCAGTTACAGCAACATAAGACAGTTGTACCTGATGAATCCCAATTTAGGTCACACTCTGCAGATTTCTAGCCTTCCACTCCACATTTCTACTCTCTGTCTTCATTGTTCAGTGAGCGGGGAACTGCAAAGGGACTTCTTCTGGATGGTTGCCCCTCAAAGACTAGCTTCTCCATTAATAGATATTATTTCAAATTGCTTTAGCTTCTGTCTGCACACCACAATTGCTTTGAAACTTGCAGGAGCTCTGCAGAGCCAAGCATGGAGTTAGACTCTAATCCAGGAGTTTATGAATCATGAGGTTCCTCAGATCCTTCTGTTTACACCCAAATACATGGCTACTCAACCTGAAGCTCTCATACTTTTGCGGAAAAAAGAAGAGAGAGAGAGAGAGAGATCTTGGACTGTAGGTCAGTGACTGGAATTAGCAAGAAGCAGTTGTTACACATGCAAAACATTGGAAAATAAAAATGTTCATATCTCTGCTTACAAAAAGCTCCTGTCCATGCCACGTCTTGTTCCCAGGGTTTTGGGGACATGCAGAATTTGCCACAGTGATATCACTGGAGCTGTGCAGTCAATGCATGGTGATCAGGAATAAAATATGAGGAAGGAACATCTTCTATAAGCAAAACCACAAGTAACACAGACCAGCTGTAAAACAGGCTGCAAGCACCCTCTAAGAGGGAAAAGAAAAGGTTTGCAATGCTCTGGTGATCGGATTTCTAAACTGATGCCCACCCACATGGATGCCTTAACCGGGACACAGACACACAGGTGGTACTTCCAGATTCCAAGTCATGCAGAGCCAAACTGGTGCCTATGGAGCAGCAATCTCATTAATTCCCCGACTGGGTAATCCACCTTCAATAACATAGGGCTGATGACACCAGTACAGCCTGACTGGGGAAGTCCCATGTCAGGAAGTTCTGAATAACACACTCCTGGAGGTGGCTTATGTGGTGACTTAAGGCAGGGATGACCAACTGTCAGCCCCCAGGGCTGGATCTGATACGCAGGCAGTTTTCTGCTTTCCCAGAAAGGCCTGTCAGTCCATGGGCTGATTACAGATGGCAATGCATGGGGAGATGGAGGAGATTGCAAACCTGGGGTTAAGACCAAGTCATACAAAGTGCCCTGTAAATACATCTGCAGTGGTTTGCGTCCTTTACACTTAAGAACTCAGTGTGACAAAGAACCGCTGCTTGTTCTGGGCCAAAAAGATCCAGGTGAGAGAGATGCTACCAAGACTAGTCAGCCCTTTCCCAGCTCTGCTCCCCAGCTGCAGACTGGGCAGCATGAAGTGCATCAGACAGGTCTATGCTGGTCCTTGTGAAATAAAATATTACTGGTTAGAGAACGGGAAGTCCTCAAGACACAGAGCACAGGGTGATGGTGGGCAGCATGGCAGACACCAAGGGTGTGGATCTGTGGATACATCTCTCCACCACAGTGCCTCCCATTCCCCCAAAACCCTTCCCCTTCTTGCAGGCACTCAGCTCCTCTCAAAACACCACAGATTATGCCAGCGAAACATCCAGGGGATGATGTAACAAGATAGATCAGAAAGCTGATCCCAGACAAGAAATGTCCATTTCTGATCGAATTATTTTCAGACTGGATGAGTTGCTGATCTGGCTTCTCCTTCCCAAAGGAGAAGGGACACAAGTCATTGTGAAGAGAGAATGGAATTTCACACTTATGTTCAGTAAGCATGCTCTCTCATCTGCCAACTTGTTTCCAAAGCGAATGAGCCACTTACCACCCTTGGGGTCTTCTGTAATTCAAATGCAGAAAGCCCCTTCTCCTTGTTACACTTGTTCAGGAATTCCTGCTGCTAACTAGAACTTGCACTCCACACTGCACCACTCCTCCGAGTGAGAGAGGCCTTCATGTCTGGAAAAATCTCAAAGATGAGGGCAGACACTCCCCTTATATTTGTTCCTCACTTGGGTGTGCATCTGCATATGAGCACTCAGTTAGGCAGGTATATGTACGTGAGCGTGTGTTTATTAGCACTAAAAAATGCATTTGTCAAAATCTCTAGAGTTAAAAAACAATCATTACATAATTACATTAAACAATTAAACAACTGATTCATCAGTTAGAGGCTCACCAACACCTGAAACTCATCCCAGCCACTCAACAAAGCAGAAGGTGACAAACAAAAGCAGCTCCCACAGTGTTCTGGAGGTTAATGGCCCTATGCTCTGTCCAGGTAAGGGAAGACATTTTCTGTTCCTGTCTGCTTACATCTAGAAGCTGATGGCTTCTGAGCATTATCTGCTCTAAGCTACTGGTTTAAGGTGGTTCGATAAAGAGATATTCCATACAAGTAACCCTTCAGGTCAGTGCTGTGTGATTAGGCACTCACCCAAGATGCCTGTCCTGCCTAACTTCAGTCCCTTCATGACAGTATATACTTAGACCTTGTTTCTCCAATAATACAGTTAAAAACAAACAACCTCTTCGGCAACCTTTGAAACACTTCGTTGGCACTTCCTCATGCTCAACAGGGTCCATGAGCGTAATGAATATGCAGAACACAAAAATGCTACCTAGCTCAATGCAACAGCTTGCTCCAAGTCTCCAAGAACAGATCTGTCTGTTACTATCCGAGCCATGATCTGTAACACTGAAGTTACAGGCTGCACAGGAGAGCACACAAGCAAAGGTGGAATGAAGTTGGGGAAGCAAGTTTGACTTTGGCATCACCTGCCTTCCAAGTGGGTAACCATGCAACACTAATACCTTCAAGAAAGACATCTCTGGGTTCCTTCAAAACAAAAAATAAAGGGGAAAAATCACCACTGTGCTTTTGTACACTACTGGAAAATGCCATGTCCTGTAGAGAGCACCAGTGTTGCTGTAGTCTAGGCCCATGGTAAAATAATTGGGCTAGCATGGGTCTGCAGATGAGCATGTGGGTTCCACTGGGACACAGCGAGCAAAAACTGCACTCACAAGCTAAAAACACTGCTGCAAAAAGAGTTATACTAGCAAATCTCTGCTTGTAACATTTACATTGCTACCAGCTGTGCTTAGACAACACCAGTGCACCCCTGCTGGGAGGATGCTGCTGGCAGAGTAACCAATGCATCTAGTTGATGCCACTAAGTAACTGACCTCAGTCACCTTGTCTGGTAAGGTTTCACTGTGTGGTAGCACCCCATTGCTGACTGCGCAGCCAGAACTGCCATCAAGCAACAGCCCTTCTCATGATGGCCGGCACCCTGCTGCACCGGGGTGTACAATCACAGGGGCCAGTGTGCGGCAGCCCTGGCAGCACTCGACAAACATCTGCATGCACATCCTTCGGCAAGAACACCAAATAAAGCACAGCCACCATGGTGGCTCCCTGTGCCCCAGCCAGCTGTGTGATCAGGTAGAAAGGCTTTGTCAGAGTGACACTGGGAAAGAGAAAGGCACTGGCACTGGTGATTCCTCCCAGAGAACTGATCTTACACCATTCACAGTATTAGAGGCAAACAATGTCCCTGCTCAGGAGGCAGGAGAGTGCCTTGTCAAATGCAAGAGAATAAAATGCAAGCAAATGCAATTCAAAACTAATGCTTCACATGAACGCACCACCATCCCCTGCATGCATGGGCTGGAAGCAGAAATGACCCTAGGCCCAACCCTTACCCCAAGGTGCATGAGCCCAGTGTTGAACAGGGTTGACCCAAGTTTTCTGCAGCCTGCAGTATCCCCGGAGGAATTATTGTGCCTGTACCACACTGAGGGACCCCAGCCCAACACACCAGGGACTCTCTCCCTTGTTCCCATCCACCCGCTCAGCCGCTCCATGCCCTTTGCCCTTGTTGATGCCAACATGCAAAACCAGGATGGTGCACACGCCACCTGTGGGGATGGTAACTCCAGGCAGCACGGCTGGACCTTGGCATCCTGTTCAGGAGCAGAGCTTACCCTAGGGGGCCCCTGATCCCCAGCAGAGCATCTGCAGGACACTAGGGGCTGCTGGGCTAGGGGCCCTGAAGCCAACCCACCCCTCTCCTCCCCAGCCTCCCCAGGGAGTCAGCACCTCGGATCCAAGGGGGGCACCCAATCCCAAAGACCGGGCAGTGGCGATTTGCCAACTTCAGTGCCCTCCACGCTGCAGGCAGCCGGCCCCCCTCACCCCCTCAAGTTGCACTACGTCATGGCGACGGGGCGTGTCGCGACAACGGAGCGCTCCGAGCACGGCTCGGAGAGCCCCACCAGCATCCGTGCTGTGCCGGGAGCGAGCCTCCCAGCCGGAGAAGCGGGCAGGCCATTGTGCCGCCCGCCCACCCCGTCGGGGGCCGGGCAGCACTGGCAAGGCCGGGCAGCCGCGGGCCGCGCTCCAATGGGTGGCGGGGGGCCGGGTTGCGCGCCCCGCCCCTGCCCGCGCCTCTATAAGTGCCGGGAGCGCGGCACTCACCATACGGCGAGCTGAGCCGAGTGAGAGCAGCGCTGGTGGTGTCTGGACCTGCTGCCCCCTGGAGCCCCGGATCGGTGCGTACCCGCGCGGGCAGAGCCCGGCTCCCCGCTGCGGTCCCGGGACGGCGCGCAGGGGCGCCGTGGTACGCGCAGCGCTGAGCTTTGCCTGCTAGAGCGGGTGGGCGGGCTGCAGCTCGCCTCGCCGGGAGGGTGCAGCGTGTGCCTTCCACCTGGGGCGAAAGTGGGGGGTGCTCCGGGATCCTCGGTAGAAGTCTTCTCGGACGGGAGTGGGAAGCGGTGCTGTCTCCGGGAGCCTTGCCCTGAGCCGTGTGTCGCCTTGCAGGGGCCTGGAGCCATGGCTGAACACATGATGATGTCCATGAGCCACAGTGGCACTGGGCTGCAGAGCTACCGGATGGGTGTGAGTGGGCTGCAGGGACCACCACAGCATGGGCAGCATGTACTGAGGACACTACCTGCAGCTGGTCAGATGATGCCCTATGGAGGGGCTGGAATGGATGGTGCAATGAGGCCAAGACCCAACCTCAGCGGACAGATGAGCCACCACCAGATGCAAAATGCAATGATGTTCAATGGCCCGAGTCAGCAGCAGCAGTACATGGGGCCGGTCGGCACCCAGCAGCTCATGGCTAGCATGCATCTACAAAAACTCAACACCCAGTACCAGGGTCACCCACTGGGCATGAGCAATGGGCCCATGGGAGCTGGTGCTCAGCAGTACAGAGTGGGGCCAAGCCAGCACCCAGGCATGCAGCACATGCCCTCACCAGCACTGACCTTAAATATTATGGACACTGATCTCATAGATGAGGAGGTTTTGACATCCCTTGTCCTGGAACTGGGGTTGGACCGGATTCAGGAGCTGCCAGAGCTGTTCTTGGGACAGAACGAGTTCGACTTCATTTCAGACTTTGTTAGCAAACAGCAACCTAGTGCCATCAGCTGTTGAGGGGCTTTGAGCTCCTCCTTGTGTCTTAGTGGTTTTGAGTTTGTTTGTAACTTCCTTCTCCACCTGCCATCCTCCTCCCTTCCCCTGCCTTGCCCTGTCCTGGATTCCTGACCTCCCCAAAGAGACAATCATCGGACATTGGCTTGCAATGGATTGCTTTTCTCTTCTGTGTGGTTTTTCATCTGGGAGTTCCTGGGGAGGGGGTGTGTACCCCAAACCAAGCAGATAAAGAGCTCTTGCTGTAGAGCTGCCTCTGAATGGCATTAACAGGATCTGTGGCTTAAGTAGAAATAATGGACTTATGACTTTTCACAACTAGGCTTTGAGCACGGGAAGCGATGGGCAGCTGGCAACCCTGCTGGTAGCTGGATTTGCTCAAGGATTCTGTGGTGCCAGCAAAGTTGAAGGATTCCCTGAGAGAGGATTGTCTCCTGCGTTCATGGTTTGAACCAGTTTCCCCTTGCAAACATGGGTGGGGTTAGATATTTCTTGGGACTTTTTACTGTGACAGTAAATAGGTCTTCAGTCTTGTCTGTTCAGCTCAGAAAGGGGGCACTTCCCTTCCAGTAGGCTTTTTTCCTAACTGGCTGAGCAAAATAAACTATGCCTTGAGGAAGGGTGTGCATAGGTGCCTAAGTGTTCATTTCTGTGAAACTTTGAATCTCCAGCCTCTACAGCAATCAACTGTAAAATTTACTGAGTGTTTGAGGCTGATTCAGGTGTAAGGCTTAAAGCTGCAGTCTAGCTCCACTTTTTTTCCACCTCTGAAACCAAATAAAGACCATGCAACTGTATATTCCAGATCTAATCTTATTTATTTTTCGTATGATTATTTATTTTCAAAGGCCTCCTGTTGTTATTTGGCTTTGGGACTGCTGGGAATGATGCATGGAGAATACTGCAGCTTTAAGATGCTGGCTTCAAGAAAAAGCCTGAGGTAGTTTTCAAGCTGCTTTTCAGAGAGTCACTTCAGCCTAAGGTCTTTATGCTGAACACACAGGACTGTGTAAATCCAACACCCTTCTGAATGTGATAAAGATGACTCGATTTCTAATTCCCTTACTCAGAAAAGGTTAAACGTAAAAGCTAGTGGGGTTTTGTTTCCTCTGCTGTCTCTTGTTTCCAGGCACTGTGGAAAGCTCCTGTTAACTCCTAGTTGCTGCTGCCCCCTGCTGCTGACAGCTCCTGGCAGCTGTCACTCAACGACCAAGTGAGAATGTACAGATGAATTTGCAAATAAAAGTTGAAACATCTCCAGTGTGCATTTGTTTAGTGCTTGTATCTGGCACAGGTGCAGTGTTGAGCACTGGGGAGAAGGTTTTTTTTTGCTCTCATCAGTGGGCTGTGAATCCAGTCACTGGTGTTCCCAGCCTGACACCCAAGTTGTAAGGATTGTTTGTAGTTTAATGCTTGGACTAAGTCAATCCTCAAAATGTGACTGGGAGGATTAGATGCTCCTCCTCTGTACTGAGGGTAATTTCCTAATGTGGATGGTGGCTGCCATATTCCAGAGTGGCTGCCGTTGCTTGCAAGCTGCACAGCTCTGCTCCTGGCTGACCCAAGGTGCCCAGACAAGTGGGTGGTGACTTCTCACTTCTTTCTGACCAAGTGCAGCTCTAACAGCTGGGTTGCAGCTATGCTAGGAGATCTCTGCTGCTGTTTTCTATACCATAAGGGCTCTAAAACTCAAGACAGCCTTTGGGATCTCCTATTCTTCCAGAGCTGAGATTTTTCTTTCTAAAGAGATCCCAGCTGGTCCTCTTGCAGTTCAGGAATATTCCCAGGTGTCCCTCTACTGCTGTATAGCAATGGGGCTGTGGATGCTGTTAATTGAAGTGGCTGGACAACTTTGACCACACTTTGGGTTGCCAGTCAGTGTTCCCTGGTCTTGTTCCTTGCTCAGCTCAAGAACAAGTCCTGTCCTCTCCTTGTAGAAAGCTTTTGGTGATTGTCTCTGCAAGCTGGAGAGCTGATAAAAAAAAAAGTAAATGGTAGGGCTTGTGTTGCAGGTGAGAGAGCACTGCTTGGGCTGTCAGCTCTAGGGTGATGGGCTGTTTAAGACATGGAAGAACTTTGCTTTCTCTTCACAGAGGCTGCACAGAGGTTGTAGTTAAGCAGCTAGGAGTTTGGAACTGGATTTATTCCTCAGAGTAAAAGTAGCTGAACCTTAACATTAACAGGCATGTTCTAGGCTGTCAGTCACACCTGGGGGGGGGCAAGCAGGCTGTGTGATGCACTGTCATAGCCTATAGTGTCACAGCTACAAAGCAGGGAACCATGTTCCCCCCATGGCTGCAGGACTGTCAACTTCAGTATTTTGTGAAGTGGTTTCCCAGGAACAGGAGCACGTTTCTCTGTAAGAAGTACTTGGCATTTGATACAATCTGGACAGAGGAACGTGTCTGCATATCCTCTTGGCTCTGTCTCTACATCCTGTTGGAAGGCTGTGCAGTGCACTGTTGGTTTAAGTTGGAGCACAGGAGCTGATACTAACAGAGACGGAGAGTGACTGGAGGGTCCCAGTCAGGATTGTCTTGGGAATTTGTCCTAGCAGGCTTACCTGAGATTATTTCCATGTCAGGTTTTTTTTACAAATCTAAACTTCAGAGCAGGAATGAACTCCCTGAGTGTGTTACTTCTGCATTTCCCCAAAAGATGCTGTCGTGGTCAGCCTGTATGATTTCCTAGACAACTCAGGCCAAAACCACTTATGGTTTTTGCTAGTGGTTTATTGCTTTCGGCTAGGTTAGACTAGACGAGTCCAGTCATCACCTCCTTTCTAATGCCTTCTTGGTTTAGGTGCAGTTTGGACTACTCTTCGTGCTGCCTTGCATTAGGCACACACGACCTGCTACAGCAGTACCAGCTGCAGCTTGGACTTCTCTGTTCTCCCTCTTCACTCTGCTTGACAGGGAAATCTGCCCATCCAGGTTGCCTGGAAGGGTGGCTGACATGGCCCAGTGAGAAGTGCCAGGTGGCATAACAGGGAGACCCAGGCACCTGGGTCTGCAGGCTAGTTTCTTGAAGTCATTCAAGATCACCAAAAACACATCAGTGCTGAACTCTGCTTTTCTCAGCTAGTTGACGCTGACCTCTTTATCCAGCAACAGGCAGGAGTGCAGCAGGATGATGCTCTAAAGCACTGGTGTCTGTAGGGGGCTGACAGTCACCACAGAGCACTGCAAACCATTGCTGAATGACAGCACCAATCAATTTGGAGGCTTTGAGGACAAAAGCAGCCTCCATGCAGGATGTGTTCTTCAAGCCCGAAGTAGACTCCTTGCATGGTGCGTCTATGTTTACAGAACTGGTGGGAAGCACCTCTTCTCTGACACACCAGAAGTCTGTTGTCTTTGTTGGGGAAGAAGGAAATTCTCCCACCCTGCTGCCTAGCCCTGACGGGATGGCTGGGACACAACCACCCTGACCCCTGACTTAGGCTGGACCCTCTGTTATAATCCAAATAGATTTTGTAATTATACTCATGAAGGCCAGGTCTTGAGGCAGCTTCTGGGAGTGTGTGAAAGTACAGAAAGACAAGGCATTTATATACATCCCTGTCTGACAACATGTGTTCTCAAGGTGATGAAGTTTGCTGATAATGCTTAGTGATTCAGAATAACAGAGAACTGGAGAAGGATCTGCTAACAGTGAGTGACTGGGCAATAGGATGAGCAATGACTGGTAACTATCAAATGATATGCATAGAGTTTATCTTTCCTGACTTCACATACAGTGCTGGTCTCTTAAACTAGCTACGGTCACTCAGGAAAGATCTTAGTGTTATAATGAATATTCCTATGAAAAATCTTAGCTTGCTGTTCATCAAGAGACAGAAAAGCAAAGGTAAGGTTGGCAATCATTAGGAGAGAAATAGAAAGCAGAATCAAACAGTGAGTACCCTATGGTATAAATATCCTATTCAGCTGTATCCTGTGTACTGCCTATGCTAGTGAATCGTCCCAGATGCTGGCCTGTTTATCACAAAAATGATAATGTAAAGCTAGAGAAGCTGTAGAGAAAGGAGAAACACCTCAGGCAGAGAAATGTTTCTCAAAAGAAGCCACAAAATAGACTGCGACTCTTCAGTCGGGAAGCAAAAGATTGGGTAGCAAAGGTTTATAAAACAAGTAAAAGGGAAGGTGAAAAGGGAATGATTTTCTGCAGGTGTAATGGAAGTTATCTGTTGATCTCTGCAAATTTAGTTAGCAGGGGCCAGGTTCAAACCCAAGTGAGCAGAGCTCTCTCTTCATGCCACAAGTAGCTCAAGCAGTAAAGCTCTTTCTGACAGTGATTGCTCTTGTGGGGGTACATGAATTCTTCTGTATGATCAGAAAGCCAGTTGACTGTTCAGAACTGTTATGAGCAAACTGGAGAGCTCAGCAGAGGCCATCTCTGTATGTCTGCATGGTTCACCTCTAACTTGGACAACACAGAAGGGCAACCAGAATGTTCAAAGTTGTGGGGCAGCTGCTGTCTGAGGCCCAACTAACCAGAACTCTTTGTTCAGAAAGGATCTGAGAAGGGATGCAGTTGTTCACTCTTTTTCCTGTGCAAGAAAAGTCATCAAAGGAGACCTGGCAAGCTACACATCCAAAGCAAATTAAAGGAGGTTGTTTTTTCTACAGCAGATAGTTGAGGTGTGGGACTCCCCGCCACAGGATGTTGTGGATATGCAACGTTGCTGAGGGTATGAGGCACAGCCAGACAAGTTCCTGGAAAAGAAATTCATGAAGTGCATAAAAAATATGTCTCACATAGGAGGTTGCAGAGCAACAGAGGGTTAAGGACTGGAAAACTGGCCAAGGCAGTGTCATGTATGCTTGTCTTGTGCCTGTGTTCTTCCAAAGCCATCCACTGAGGACAGTGTTGGAGGCAGGATATGAAACTAGACAGTCTTTCGGCCTGACCCAGGACATCTGTTATGCCGCAGGATGTGATAAGTGCTGAGATGCATGGCTTCAAACAGCAGATAGACAAAAGACCCAAGGAAAAAATCCACCAAAATAAAGAGGTACTGGTTTTGATCCAGGAAGTTTCTGAGCCACAGATCACTCAATGCTGGAGAGTGAACCTGGGAAGGAACACTGCAAGCCTGCCAGTCTTCCCTCTGCCCTAGGCACTGCTGTCAGCCACACTTCAAGGCAGTGCTGCGTACCTCAGAACCTGTGGTCTGACCAAGCCTGTGTGTTACCCATCTGTGTGTGTACCCTTCCTAACTGGCGTTAACTGGAAATTTGGGCATGGACTAGAATAACACTGCCAAAAAGAGAAAAAGTCGCATTTGCGGCCAAAGGAATTGATAACATCAAATGACAAGTACTGGAGAAGGCCAAGCCAAAAATCCATCTAGCCCTACCTGCTCTCTGGGAGCAGGTAGTTGGAGAGGAAATTTGAGAAATCAAGTGATTGTATGTGATCCTTATGATACTTCTTCCCAGCTTTTGGAAAGTAGTGGTCCAGGGAGCTCCTGAGCCACAGATTGTCTTTACCCTATTAAATACACAGGTGGACCTACCCACCCTAAACCTACAATCACTTTTTAATTTATTGATATGTTTTACTTCAGCATTATCTTGTGCAAATGAAATCCACAAGGGAGTTATGAAGATGTAGACAAGCACTTCATAAGATGCTTAAGCTCCGTAAGCTCCTCTTCATTTTAAACATGCCACCGACTCACTTTGTTGGGTGTCCCCTAATTCCCAATCATTCCATAATCATGTCCTCCACACCAATAATGATTTTATAGCTTCTCTGATGTTCCTTCCAAAGCTTCTTCCCATTCAAGAATCATTTCATGTTGTAGATTGTCATTATCACCTTCTTCTGCTCTGTCTCTAGTTTTATAGGATGGGGGAAGGAACAGCAGTAGTTTAAGTCATAGATGTGTCATGGATTTCTCCAATGCTATAATTAGGTCTGGGTGTTCTATTTTTCATTCGTTCATCACAAAAACACAGAAAGATTTAGACTGGAAGGGACCTTTGTAGTTAACTCTATGACTATTCTCCTGCTTCAACCAGGACTGCCTTCAAAGCTAGAGCAGATTGCTCAGGGCCTTATCCAGTCAAATTCTGAAAACCTCAGAGGATAAGATTTCTCCAGACCCATGTTTCAGTGCTTCACTGCTCTCATTTCTTTCCCAGTTTCTCCTATTTCAGTTGCTTGCTGGCTGGCAGAAACGCTGACCTGATGTTTTCAGAGATCCGTATGCAGGGACTCCAGATATCTCTGCCAAAGGATAATACCACATTTGTAGTGACCTTTGCATGTACTGGTATGGTTCTCTCTACTATGAGCACTACTGGCCTAGGAGATGGAGGATGACCACCTCTGCACGTAAAAGACAAGTGCAATTGTTGCCCAAATGCCTGTGTTCCTAAAAACTGCACCCAGGCACCATCCCTTGGTTCTCCCACCAGCTCAAGCACTTTCCAGGGGCACTCTTGATAGGGGCATTCTCCTGTCTGCACTACAACTGCCAGCTTGTACAGACTGATGTCATCCTGCCATGAGATATTTCGCCCTCTTCGCTGCTCATGATCTGGTATAATACTATTTCCTCTGTGAGCCTCCCATCAATGAACCTTCCTCCCTGAGCCCCTCCACTCTGGCCACATCGGCTTCAGGAAACAGTGCTGTCTCCCTGTGAGATCCTGGACTGTTTCCTTCGTTTAACATGTATTCAAAGGACAAGCAATCACATACATGACATTCAGGGTGACACTTTCCTGAGCTCAAGGCTGGATTTCATTTTTAGGGCTGTGTTTCCTCATCTTTCTCTTAAGCTTTGTATCTTTGAGTTTTCAGTTGCCTCAGAAGTTTGGAGTGAAGAGTCCCATCTGCTCTTCTCCATCTGCCAGGCCTTCTGACCTGGGAGCTCACAGATTCTGCATCCCTCTCACCTCTATCCCTTAGAAAAACCTGGTTGAATTTTCTCGATCATAATTCATGTTGATCATACAGGAGTAGGCTTTGCTCTGCTCCTCTGCAGCACATTTCTGGGGGCAATTTGTTCCTATTAAAGGCAGGACAAGAATACAATTTGCTCTTGAGTCATCTTGACTTTGCTTGTGAGTCCTTTGGACTATCAGAGGGGTGAGGAAGGAAGGGGATTTTGCAATTTACCTCATCTTCAAATTCCAAAACACTTTTACTAAGAAATATTCAGTCAAATATTGGCTACAAGAGAGAGCCATCTCAGACGTGGTTTTCTCCTCTAGCCATGCTGTAAATGCTCCTAGTCAAACATTCATGGCTTATAAAAAATAAAACCATGGCTGTATCCAATATTAGCCCATGCAGTTTCCAAAACAAATCACAGCACTTGCCTCAAAAGACAAGCTGCGTACTAAGAGCACCCCTCACACAAACAGCACCACACCTACAGTAGGGTTTAATGCAATGCTCTGAACATTAACTCCAGTCCTGTCTTATAGGTAAGTACCTCCTCATGTCCCAGCTCTCCTCCCATGGTATATGGCAACAGACAGAAGCAGGGAGATGTATCAGCTGTGGGGCGGATGTCTCCCAGGGATGCCATTACTGTGTTTGGACAGCGCTTAGGCACTTGATTACTGCCTGTTCGCATTGCCTCGCTGGACTGTCAAGAAATAAGACCAATTTAGATAAGGGCAGCCAATAGCAAACAGATGAGTAAGAGCCTCACAGCTGCCACAACGGGGCAGAATCACTTTGGCTTCATGTAGAATTGCAGCCTTACCCTGCAGGGCATCCAATGTACCAGGGTAAATTGGTGGTTCTTTGACTGCTAAAAGCAGAAACTAGAGTTAAGCCTGTTTATATGAATGCCAGAAACATTTGTGTTTTTCCCTCCTCTGGATCCTCAGGTTATAAGCACCTGCCAGTGAGGATGTCTCTAAGAAGGATGGTGTTACCTGCCTAAGAGAAGAAGAGTCAATGACCTCTTCCAAGGTGTAGATCAAAACCAGTTCCTGAGTCCCTTAGCAGCTCCAGAAGTCCTCTTTTGACACGTCCTACTGTACCTATATTGTCCATACACCACTGAACATCACCTATCTACTGCTTGGTGCTGAGTTTGGAAAGGAGACTAAGAAGTTTCTGTTCCCACATCCCCACATGCTCTATCTCTGATGCAGAAGCTCCGAAGTGAGGAACCAAGAGGAGCTCACTGTCCTAATCCTGATGCTGCTAAATCCGTGTGAGAGAAGTGAAGCCACACACTCTTTGGGCCGCTTGTCATGGAGCCATGGCAGCTGAAACACATTGAATCCAGTCTGACAATCCCTTTGCAAGTTATTCAGGATCACCTCAGAAGTCCCACAGCCTTATCTGTAATCAAACTTGCTGAGCAGCAGTTTTATTTTAGGGTGAGATTCCAGGCCAGCTCACACTGACCTTTGCACCCCAGCAAGAGGAACCAAGAGAGTTAAAGCTGGCCCAACACAATGACCTGAAGCACATTCCCATCTCTAGCCATAGACATTGCTACTGACAAGTTACTTGCTGCAGTAACTCCTTCTCCATCTTACTTTGCAGTCCTTCTCTTTTCAGAACACACTGGACCACGTAAGATATTTCCAGCTGTGGGCAGAGCTTGCTTTATTACCAATTATGCATATTCTCCAATGTGTACTTAAAACTGAGCTTTACCATGGCACCTCCCTGCAGCTGAGGAAAGTGAGCAGGGTTAGGGTCTAGGGAATGGCTAATGTTGCCCGGTCCCCCTGTTGGTGCTCACACTCTCTTCTGCTTCCAGAGCTAAAGAGTGTGTGCCTAGAGTTCAGAAACTGTCAAACATCAGTCTTGTAGTGAAAAAGTCTGTTGGCTTGAAGATAAATTCTACTGAAAATTCAAAACTAAGCATGGACAAAAGTCATTGCAATGCACACAGCTCCTCTCTACAAAGCTAATGCCACATGATTGCAGTTTCATCTGTGTGTGGGTGACAACAGATAGCCTTTAAGGAATTACAGCATTCCCAAAGCTATCAGATGCAGAAGACATCAGGTCAAGTCTCACTTGGATTTCTTCAAAGGAGGAATGTCTAATATAGAATTTGGTAAACCTTAAAATAAAGCCTATTTTTTCTAGTGCTGCTCAGACATCAGCAGTGCTGCTTTTCAGATGTGATTTAAGGTACCTTTGGGGTCTGTCACATCTAGGTGTATAATTCTTACATGGATAAAATGGAACCTGGAGTAAAGGTATTACAGATCATCTTATTATCTGATAGATTTGACTTCAAAAACTCATGGAAGATGTTTTAGTCCAGGGAAGACTATTGAAAACACCAGATGGACATTACAGTCCTGGACCAAGAAAAGTATTTTTTGTTCTGTCAGGTTAAAGATCTCTTCTAGTATATAAACCTCTTTGAGAGGAGCTTATACACAGATCTCAAGTAATGTTCAAGATGCACATGGAACTGACAGTCTTTGCCAGACTTATACAGCAAATCCATTACATCATCAAATTTCCAAACATTAGCAATTTCAAACAGTATTTTCCATCCTAAGTTTCCTAGTTAATTTCTTAATTACATGACTCTCCCAGTAAAAGAGCAGAAGTGAAACCAGAAATGAGACCAACATACCAACATGAACAAATGAGCAAAGCATGAGTGAATGAACAGATCCAGAATTCTCTACTATGGAAACTGGAAAATTTCTTGCAATAAAATCATGAAATATCACTGTGTTTCTCTGGAGAGAAAGAAACTGACTGGTTTTGCACATGTGCATTTGACAATGGTCTAGAATCCTCCCCTAGAATATGAGACAGTAACTACTCAGAATAAGGGAGTTTTGCAAACACTACAGCCAAGGCACTAGGAGTCCCCTAAAAAAGTTCATGCTGTATATCTTGCTATCTGCTGGCCTGCACAGTAGATAAAGCACCCTAGGTAAGAGAGGTGGAAGTGATAATGCAGACACTTCAATTAAGAATGGAGCCCCAGCCAGTGCACACAGCTTTCACAAACAAGCTGCCTAACTTCCTACAAGGGACTGTTCTGCATATCAGGGGACAAGCCAAATCCTTGTGTGGACTTAAACAAAATAATATAACAAATGAACCAACTTTAAGAGAAAGACTGATCCCAGGTCTGGCAGGTAATTTCAGATGATGCCTAGGGAAGCAAGAGTCCTTCACCCAGACACAGGCTGCTGTGATCCCGGGAGAAAAGTCAGCTTTGTGAACATGCACCAGCAGTAAGTGCACATGAAAACATCATGTACCTGCTGGCCCTGGAATGACAGCTTTGGTGAAATGACTCCTCTTTTCCATCTGAAGGAGATTTCTCACAGAATTGCTTTCATTTCATTCTATGTTGATAGCTATGGAAAGAAGAGCTGCAGTCCCAGCCCTATCCTACATGCACTGAGCATCGGCAGACCAGTGGGATAGGAGATCTGTGACTGTAGCAAAGGGTGCTAGAGGCTTTTGTGGCTTCTTTCTCAAGAGCCAAATCTTCGGAGAGGAGAACTTGGGGCTTTGCAGAAAATAGCAGTAGGGCCAGGCTGTTTCTAGTCCCTGTTCTTAAATATTTAGAACAACAACAACAACAACAAAAAACATCTGCCTGCTGCACTGGAGTGTGAGGGCTGGTGTGACCTACACAGCACTGCTCATGGCAGTGAGTAGGGGTGAGAAAGAAGAGCTGACACACATCTCTGAAGCAACACAGAAAGTACCCCCATGCCAGCCAGGACTTGGGACAAAGTGGGGTGCCTGCAATAGCTCATCTGTATGTCTGTCTGAATCCACGGGAGCCAGCCAAGGGCTCAGGGTCAGGCACACACATGTATGGAAAAGGGTCTGAAAGCACCAGCTGCAGGCTTGCTGACTCAAAGTTTTATCTCTCTTTTGGGTCAGCAGCTTCACGTATTCCCCGGTCTCTGGACCATGGGGAAGGGCATCACGGTCAAGAAGAGCATAGAGGGGCTGTGCATCACTGCCCTGAGCCAGGCAGGCAGGCTGCGATCTCCTGAGGATGCCACTGTGGAGTATTCATGGGGAGTAGTCCCACTTTGCTGAACCCAAGTTCACCAACTGAAGCAGGGATTTCCAGGAGCTTCCACATGTCCCTGCATGAATAGAGATTAGGGAAGGCAGCTCTTTGCCAAATCCAAGTGATATTCCAGAGCTAAAGGACTAAGCCCATAGTAAAAGCTTAGCAAGTGACTGCTTTTGCAAGCACCTAATCCCAGCCTGATTCCCAGTTCAGCCTTTGCCCTGAAGGAGGAAGAGAGAAGTGGGGATCTGCACCTCAAGTTTCTGATAAAACACTTGATTAGAAAACACAGTAGGTTATTCCATGGTCCATCTCTCAGCAGTATTTGTAAGATGAGGGTCTCTTCTGGGTCACATAGTTGTTTATGGCACATTACAACATCCATGATTTTCAGGCTGGTTACAGTCTGCCGTTAGGTTACTTCATAATTGCTACACCAAGGTATGGACCAAGTCCTGCTTTTCCTGTTTCAACTGTAAATACAAAAGACGGTTGCAGGGCATTATAGTGAGTTGAGAGAAGTTTTGGCAAGTCAGCCAAGTCCTGTTGTCAGTTGTGCTTGTGTGTCTACAGCTCAGAAGCACTGGGACCTTTCAGTGTGAAGAGGGCCATGCTGCATCCTGCAGCCTCAGGATGGAAGATTAATTCCTTCCTATATTTGCCAGAAATATCCATGAGTTCACATTTCTGGGGAATTCTGCAAGTTCAGCCTGCTACAAAAGTCCATGTCTTACTCCTGACCAGTGAAACACCAAGGGGGTGAACAGACCTCAGTTCAACAGTTTTCTGGTCTTCTCCCACTCTGTTCTTTTTCCAAGGTCTTTGTTGGGTCCTAGCCATATGTGTCCATCCTCACTCCTCTAGCTACATTTGGTGTGTAGAGCCACACTGAAATCTGGCTCTCCCTGCGTGGCTGGAGGGCTGCGTAGGCTGCCCCATCCTCTCCCAATCCCACTCACACCTCTTCTTTTCTCTGATATAAACATCCAACATAAACATCCAGTATCAACCTACATAAACATCAGAAGTGGACAGAGGGTTTTATTTCATTTTTTTATTCTCGGCTGAGCCCCTGTGTATTGTTTTGCTAGGCACACTGGTCTTCTGCACAAGGCTACTAAGAACCACATCGCAAAAGCCAGAAGCACATCACTACTGATGGGAAAATCAGAGTAACACTGATGCTGTACTGTGAGCAGTGCCAAGGGCAAACCATGTTTGCAAAGGGGACCCAGCTAGGTCAGGGAAGGAACAGTATTTTTAATAATTAAACATCGTCTTAGCTTCCTTGGAGTTTCTGATGGGGTTCAAAAGAGGATCCCAGTGTCCCTGGAGGAAGAAGAGCTCAGCACTGCCCCACAGAGCTGCTGGTCTGCTGGAGTGGGACAGGGGAAGGTAGGCAGAGTGTTGCCCAGCATCCCTACACAATGAAATTAGGTAAAACACTCGGAAAGCCATCTCATGGAGATGAGATTTGAAGGTACCTATTTCCCTCTTTTGACAGGAAAGGAAAGCAAGCTAAGGCTTGGAAGCTACATTTCAGACATCTCAGAGCAGACAAATCCCACCCCAAGTGTGTGCATGCAGTGAACACTGCACAGTGTTCAGTGGCTTGGAAAGACACTGCTAAAAACTGCTGCCAATTTCTGCCTGTACACCCCAAGGATCATGCCCTTCCAACAAGCACAACTGTTACACATGTCAAAAGCATGACTGCCACAAATGACTAATTTCTCCTGCAAAGCCTTTGCAACAATCCAGGGCTGTGAACAGCACCGACTGCACCACTGAAGTGTTTAAGGCTGAATTAGACAATCACTGGAGTTTAGTAACTCCAAAGAGTTATTAAGAGCTGTCAGTTCTGTAGCATGCCCCCAGCAGATGGTCAGCAAGATCTGCTATATTTGCTCCTGTCTGAAGGATCTGTGGATGAATTCAAGGCAACGAAAGTAAAGCTGCAAGAGTCCCTGCCCCCTTGCAAGACAAGCACAGCAGGCTGTTTATAAATAGCTGGTTTCAGGAAAAGGCACTTTCCGTTCTAGTGTCAGTACGTTGTAAAGAATAAACAGCTTTCAGCGCTGAGAAAGCCCTCCTTATATTTTCAGTATGCAAAACCCTGCATCTGCCTCAGTGTGCTCAGCAAGCTCATGCACTCAGGGCACAGCAGGTGTCAGGAGCCCCCCAGCCCAGCAGAGTGGTGGGCAGGGGACCCTTGTTCACGTCCTACACAAAAGCATTCGCTGCAGTTTTTACATGGCCACCAGGCAGAAGGGAAGCTCGTTAAAGCAGAATGCTCAATCAGTTCCCTCAATTTGGCACTGCTGACCAGGGTTACATGAGATGTCTGAAGAGCTTGAGCATGTTGGAAGAGTGCTTGTGGTGCAAGCGCATGGCTTTTCATTACATGAGCTGTAACACAGGCTAAAATACATTGTATGCCAGAAAAAAAAAAAAAAAAAGAGATAAATCCTCTGTTGTAGTGTGAGAGTGGCAACAAGAAAGTGAGGAGCAAAGGGATGGATCCTGCTGCTCCTGCTCCAAGCACAGCAGCTCAGCCCAGAAGCACCACATGGGAAATTCTTTAAGGACCTAGTTTAATTCAAAGTAGCTCACAGGCCTCCTTATTAAGGAGAATTTCTGAAATCCTGGCACCTTCTGAAGAGCAGACCCTGGCTGTCCCTTCTCCTCCCTGAAAGCAGCAGACTATTCTGATGCCTGATGGAGAGGGGCTGGAAGTGGGACAGGAGAGGTTTCCAGCCGCAGGGCAGGTGGCCTGGCTCTGGCTCACGTCTCCCACTGCTCTCATCACAGAGGGGAGGCAAAGTCTCATGGACAGCTGGGTCTGCTGCCAGGCCAGGGCCTGAAACTCAGCTTTTCATAGTAGCCAGTGTAAAGCTGAGGAGCGTGGAGACACGCTGCAAGGAGCCTTTTCTCCCCCTCACAGCGTGGCTGTCCCCAGATGAGGAGGGACACTTGGGGATGTTGCACCTGACGCTGCGCAGATGCAGAGGAGGCTCAGGTGCCATCAGACGTGAAATCATCACCCTTGCATCGCACCAGCCGTGGTACTCCATCAGAGTCAGAAGGCAGGAAGGGTCCCCGGCCCCCTGGTATCCAGGGCCACCCAAGGCCACCCAGGAACTCCCACGGGGCGCTGCTGCCCCCCGGTGGCCCTGGGCGAGTATCACAGCCCAGTCCAGCCGCGGCACTGAGGGAACTGGGTGCTGGGTGGGTGTCCGGGGTCATCGCTAGGAAGGTGGCACTGGCCCCCTCCTCACGGCTGTGCTGTCTGCTCCAAAAGGCAGAGACATCATGGGCTGTGTGTGGCAGCGGTGACACCTCCGCACTTTGCACTCACAAAAATCAGAGCGAGCAGCTGGGGCCCTGTAAATCCTGCTTGTCACTGTAAGCGCACTGTTGCTATCGGGATCTCCTCCAGAGCTGTTTCAGCAGCTTCCTTCTGCAAAACTCCACCTCTTCCCCATGAGCTCCCCATGTCCTGTCTCCCCACCACTGGTGAAGCACCAGTCCCAGTCCCCTGCTATTGGTCTGCCCCACAGCAGCGGTTGCCTTCCCAATTGACACTACTGCAGCCTCTCCTGAAATAAATCAATCTTCTTTTCTGTCTGGCATGGGGATTGGATATTGCTGTAAGCACAGTGGGAACACAGAGGTCTCACCAAGCCACACCATGAGTTTGGTGGAGGGGAAGCGAGGCCTGCCTGGGTGCACAGATGCTGTCTGGTACAAAGGCACAAAGACAGCTGACAGCTCCATCCCCTCTCCATGTCATCCCTGCAGACTCCAGAACAGTCTCTAGTTTTAGAGACTTTCCAAGAATTTTGAGGCACCACAGAAAATGAAGGCAGTCTGTCAGGTCTCTGCCACAGCTTGACATAGACAGCCCTCTATGCCAACACACACCAGATGGTCAGTTATGCTATCAGTTATGCACTGATGCTATCATCAGTGCCTTTGTCCTCTGCATCCCATCAGTGACAGCCATTGAAGCCTGAGATCCTGGAGAGGAACTCTCCGGTAGAGCTCCACCATCACTATTCTCCACCTACAACCACCTCCGGCACTGTCAGGAGGATCCTCCAACTCAGAGCAGTTCAGATTTGACATGTCATTTGAAGACACAGCAGAAACACAGGCTGTGCTTAGGTGACATACCCAAGCAGGAACGAGTGCAAGATGCCTAAAAAGGTTTCAAGGGTTTCCCAGCCCCACTTCTCCTCACTGCTCAGATTACATGCTCAGAGGGAACAGCAGGCTCTCCAACCAGCCAGCCTCCATGACCTGCTCATTGCCAGCCGGACTTCCCACTGCTGGCCAAGAGCAGTAAGTGGGAATTATGTGAAAGTACCTCCAGAGCAGAATTGGTCCTTAGAGGCAACTCTGTCATAACCTGCTTGCCTGCCAAACATTGCTCTGCTCACTAGGAATGCCACTTTGCATCTATGCACATCTGCAGTCTCAGAAACAAAAACAGGTGACAGAATTGCAGCTCACTGGGCTTTCAGGCATCACCTCAATAGTGATGATCCAGGGTGCTGCTCTCTTTGTATTTTTCCTTCTCTGTATCCTCTCTGTTTCCAAATCTTCCTTTCAACTGACAGGTCTGTCATGCATCCAATGAGATGGAGATGACATATTCCACATCCTGTTTCCCTCTCCAGGGATCAGTCCAGATTAAGTTTCTGTTTATGAAGTTCTTTGATAGATCTCTGAAGACTCCATCAGGAACAGGCACTGCAGGCACTCTGGATGTGCTAGTTCTTTTTGTCCGTGATTGGATTTAGCCAGTGAAGGAGAAAGATCCTAAATTCACAGTAGCAGCATGCAAGCTGGTGACTTTTGTTAAGGTAATACAGCATAGACGGCTGTGCTTGAATTCAGTCTAGCCTTCCTGCCATATGTATGCTCTCTCTGCCACTCATTCTATCGCTTCCCGCAGCAGTTTCTTCAGGGTGTATTGTTCCTTCAGCCCCATGAGAAACATACCACTGATATGGGACTAATCTTCCTTGGAGGGATGGAGATTTCTTTTAGATACATCTAGAAGATGAATTCACACTGCTGAGCCTGTAGGCAAAACTGCAGTGCAGATGAAATCCCCAATGGGCAGCAGTGAGCGCTGGCAGAGGACCTGTGCGCTGCCGTGGGCTGCATATGCCACAAGCTCCCTCAGACCCAAGGGATTACCTGTGTGATCTCTTTCTACCGCTCAAATGGTCTGCAGGCTTGGTGTCTCTGCAGGTGGTCCTACTTCACTGAAGAAATGTGCAAACAGGATAATGGCAATTCTTGCATGTTGGAAGAACTGGTGCTTCAAACACTGAAGAATTCCCCATACTGGGCTTACTTAAAACTGCTGAAAACCTTTTTTGTATAACCAAGTTTTACTTTCTCCACAAGGATGGACAGAACTGAAGGCAGGAGATCCTGGTACACAACATGGGTTGATTTTGGAGTTATGCCTGCTGTTGATGAAAGATCTTTGTATTTAGAGTGGGAATTAACAGGCATCAGGAAGCCTGAGCTGTGCTCCCTTCCACTCCCATGGATCAGTCAATGTGTGCAGTGAAACCTCATGACCCAGCGATTCCCTTCTTTTGTAATTAACATTTTTATTGCCCCCCCCCCCCCCAAAAAAAAAAACCAAAAACCCACACTCCCAGAGCACAAAAGCACCTAGAGAAGATGCTGGTCCGTTTCAGCCAGACAATGTGATGTGTAAATTATCAGGCCAGAAATTTACGCAACAAAGCACGTCCATCTTCAAGTGAATGGCTGTTTGTCTGTCACCCCTTCAGAGCTGACACTGACAAAAGAGAACAAAAGAGAAACAAAAAGATCCCTTTTTCTCCTAGATGAGGTTTCATTATTCCTGAAAGGATGGAGTGTGGGATTTTATAAAAACAAATGCACCGCACTAAAATGGAAGTTCTTTCAGAAGAACAGCTCACCAAGGAGAGTACACTGTACATCTTAGCTGCAGCCAAACAATTCCAGTATCATTACA
>VXAL01000403.1:19901-36823 GCA_013399475.1 Chauna torquata | reverse complement strand
GCCCCTGGGACGGGGGAGCCCCGGCCCTGGCTGGGGCCTCCGCCAGAGCGGCGCCGGTCGGGCAGGGGGGCGAGAGCCGGCCGGTCCGGTAGCCCGGGCAGCGCGGCCCGCGGGCAGCTCCGCACCCGCCTCAGTGGATCTTAATTAACAGCTTGCGCTTGTTGTCTGCTGCCACAGCCTGTGCAGCGTGCACACTTGTGGCGATCATGGCATTCTTACCCACTCATGTAAACCCCCTGCAGAATTTACTTCCTCTGTTGCCCCTGACAAGAGCAAGGCTTCTGATTCGTTTTTTTTCAGTGCCTTCGCGTGTGATGTTGCTACATGGAAGCAGGGAGTCAAAGGCTGTCATCCCTCCTTGCTCGAGGCATCTAGGAGATGCTGCTGTTGCAGGAGTTTTTGAAGGCTCATATTTACTTGCAACTTTTTCTTAAATTCATGAGCAGAATTATGCAGAGAAGCATTCTGTTGCTGAACAGAATGCCATTAAAGAAATGGCATTGCAATTTGTTGGTCTTAGGGCTGTCATTAGAGAATGTTATCAATACCATAAGGTAGTCATTGAAATCCTGTTATTGATCACTGAAATACTGCTTACTAAATGAGTCATTTCCAAGAGTCATTGATATAACCCCTTCCTAAAGATGCTGCCTTTTCTAAAAATGGAATTAGCTATCCAAATGCACACAATTTTTTAGGTCAGTTGAATATGTTGTTTCCAAAGAAAGTTTGTGACTTCTCCAGTTGGATTATACAAAGCTATTAACATTGCTGAGACTGCTTGGTTTTTTTCAGTCATGTTTGTTTCCTTTTAGTATAGCCATGACTGCCTGCTAAGTTGCTCCTGAGTTTGCCAGATAACGTGGCTTTTGTTTTGTTTTTTTCCTTTTTTTTTTTTTTCCCCTTCCATGGGCTTTCTCGGTGAGCTTCCTCCTCTTATTAGTTCAGCATCTCTTTCTCATAGGACAAGATTCCACTGTCTCATGACCAGCGGCCATCCTATCTCATGGTGCTGCCTATCTCAAATGAAACAAATAGTCTTGCAGTTTTTATCAAGTTGGGTGGGAGCACACAGGAAGTCTGACATACCATTAGGGTAATTAACTGTATTCCACCTTTTATAAGGGGCTTCCATTCAGGCCTGAGGAGAAGAGAAACTGAAGCCTTACACTTTTTCTCATTTCTCGTTTCTATTCCCTGTAGGGAAAAACAGCAGGCAGAGAGTGGACACAGCTGAATTTTATTCACTCTTTTTGGGAAACTGTAGAATTAGCACTTCACATAAACTGTATAGAAAACTGTTGGAGTGAGCTGGCAAAACTGTTCCTTGCAAGGCTGTTATGTTACCTAAACATCTAGAGGAGAGGTTACAATGTCATAACTAATATGAAATGCATAATAGTCTGTATGTGGAAGGCTTTACAGCCTAAAATTGAAAGGATTTGTAGACTGAAAGCTATTGGCTGAGAGGGCTATCTGTATTAATATGTACCCACTATCCAAAGAATAAAGGTGAAGAACGCCAGTCTCTTCCTTTGGCCTCCCAGCTGCTTTGCTGTCACTTCATATAGATTCTATGCATTGCTGTTGGCTGAAATAAACTAAGGATAGCGGCTGAACCTGGCAAAGACGAGAACAAAAAGCACATTGCCTGGCATGGAAATGGGACTCGCACAAGAATATCCCCCACAAAGGAGGGAAAAAATAAATAGCACAAAGTATTTAGACATTATAGCGCAAATGTCACTTGCTTGGTCCTTGATATCTGCAGATGGAGCATAGTCAGTGTGTTACTTGTCAGTTTAACTTGACTGACAACTTTTTTGACCCGCCCATGGCTGATAGATTTGTGAAATTAGTGCGGTCTTGCTTGCTAGAAGCCGCATGTGTTTCAGTGTATTAGAAGTTGTTTAACAACTCCTCACTGTGTGATCTAATAGAAGCCAAGAAACTCATTACACTTGCTGTATGCAAAAGTCAGAATCCTTCCCTAATTACTGATTAAGTCATATTGTAGCACTAGCTGAACTGCCATTGTTATAAGCCATTGGACATCACTTTACAAGAACTGGCTGTTGTAGGAATCTGGTGTTTCTTTAGCAACACATCTCATCAACTGAAGTGGCTTACTCCAGGCTGAAAGCAGAAATTGGACTGGTAAGATCTCACTGAATTGGAAGTAACTTCTGTTAAGCTCGTCGGGTATTTCAACTCCATTCAGCTGCCTGTAGAACTATATTAAGTTGATCCTTCTTGGTCTTGCCTGTCTCACTGCTTGAGGGGATAGGATATGATTTCATTATCAATTTGAGCCAATCAAGTATTGTACTGCTGCTGGTGCTCCCAACATTTTTATTTTATTTTTTTTTACTAATACTCAAAAGTGTCAGTGCACTAAAAGTGCAGCTGCAGAATAAAGCAAATTAGCTTGCTGATCTGTTCAAACATAATCTTCTGAGGTAGAGAAGACGAGGTAGTTGCTTTTCAGGTAGGTTAACAGTTTGATGTGATTCATTTTGTGGTTGCTTGATAACTAGTGCCCGCAGAAGGGAAATGGTGGAAAAACAGAGGAGATGGGGGAGGAAGAGGATTAGAACATCTCTTTGGCTACAACCTGATTTCAAATTGATGTAAGCTAACTGTGAAGTACACTATTGCTATCTGCTGTACTTGAAAGACTGTTTGTGCCAGTACTGCAACAAGTTTTGGCTATCATGAGTAGCAATATTTTTTTTTAAAACTGATAGCAACCTGTGCAATCAGTTCTTTTTTTTTTTTTAACAGCATTAATATTTTAAGCAACTTTAGAATATGTAAAAGTGGCAACACAACTTAATAAATTAGTTCTGGCAATGATGGCCTAAAATGTAGAAATGGCAAGGTTGGTAGAAACAAACAGCTTTGTTAGTTGGTCTAAAATGATTGAGGAAGAGGAGCATGCAAGCTGCCAGCTACAGAGACTTGCCTTCAGGATATGTAGGCCTCACTATCGTGTTCTTATCTGAAAGTTATTCTAATAAGCTAGAACATGTCTAAATGGGGATGTTTAAAAATGCATTCTTTCCTTTAAATGTAAAGTATAAGTGTTATCTTACCAGCCTGAGTTAAGCAAAATGTCGAGAGAAATCCTGCTTTGGGAGGAGCTAGAAGAATAATTTCATGAAGGAATAAGATACACTGGAACTTGTCTTCCAAACTTATCTTGTGATCTCTTTATCTTCAGCTGCACAGATAAAGAATTTGATGAGCCAGCTGGGAACCAAGCAGGACTCCAGCAAGCTGCAGGAAAACTTGTAAGTATTAACTGAGTTAATATCTGTGTAGGTTCTTTTATTTCTGTCTGTATTCTTAGAGGAACAAGGTAACTTGCTTTGGGCAGATGCTTTACTAGATAAATTTACTATAGTCCTACAAAACAAAAATGACTAGATGTAAGTAGTTCACTAGGTTTATTAAGATGTTTCTTCCAGGACTCTGGAGAAGCCATTCAAAACTGCTGGTTAGGTTTGACTAGAAAATGGCATAGAGTATTTAAAAAGGGTAGTAGCATATTAGCCATGCATTAGCTGTACTCTGAGGACTAGTCTTAATAGCTTCACTTGTTTAAAAGGAATCAATGCCATACTAGGTAGTTGGTCCTCACATAAGAGCAATAAAGAAAAACAGCAAGGAAGACTCATTTAATGAAAAAGTAGCTTTTAATATGTAAAGTGATTTATTTTTTGAGGGCCCATGGTGGCCGAGCGGTTATGCCGGCAGCTCACCACCTACACGCAATGAGGGCAACCAATACCGAGGGAATGTGTGGCCGCAGGTTTGAGCCCGCGGACTGCTGACTTAGCTCTCTTTTCGGGCTGGATATTAGGAAAAGGCTCTTTGCTGAGAGGGCGGTCAGGCACTGGAACAGGCTTCCCGGGTAAGTGGTCACGGCACTGAGCCTGCCAGAGTTCAAGAAGCGTTGTTTGGACAGCACTCTCAGATATACGATCTGGTTCTTGGGTGGTCTTGTGTGGAGCCAGGAGTTGGACTCGATGATCCTTGTGGGTCCCTTCTGACTCGGGGTATTCTATGATTCTATAAGGATTTAGGTACTAGAAAGATTATCAATTCTCTATGGCAGCCAAAATGCCACATATAACTTCACAAGAAGAATTTGCCAGTGGAGGGCAATATAGAAAATATGTTAACAGGTACAGACTAAAATATCTCCCAGAGAGAATGTACAGGGAGTCTGTATGTCTCTGCATCTTGTACAAATTTGAAAACCATAAATAGCACGTTATAAGAATAATTTTTGGAGTAAGAAAACTTGAAAGTGATTTTTTTCCATTATCTCGCACTTGACTGCACCTTCAATCTCTGAATATGCAACATCCTCATTTTTTTTAATAACAGCTGATTTTTGGATAAACGCATAACTTGTGATAGTTCGTGCTACGTATGTTGCATTTGGAGGATGTGATCAGAGCCCAATAGGGAGAGAGAGGAATTTGCTTTCCTGAGCTGTTCAGGTGATTTGGTCTGTATTTAATCAGTACATTAAAGATCTAATCACTGGTGGCCAAATTAATGTATTTACAGGTAATTTCATTGTGGAAATGGCCATTCTTCACTAAGATGTGAGTGGTTGCACTCCACAAATTGTCAGCTGCCATAGAAGTTTAATGCAGAATGCTTGGTTGGCTTATGCAGCTCACATATTGCTGGTCAACTTAAATAGTAACGCAGCCTAAATAGATGGATTTGTGTGTCTGCTGGGCTGAATAGCTGCCTTTCACTTAAGCATCTGTGGTGGTAAAATTATTAATATTTAAGACTTGAGAGGTCTGGCTGAGAAGTTTAACTAAAAGAACATTCCTATCAAAGAAAAGTTGTTTGTTTCCAGCTCTCTGTTTCTAAGCTAATACTAGGTGTGGCACTCCTATAGGCTCCACCAAGAGCTGTCTCTCCATATCATCACATTATTTTCTGTTTGATTGCTTCTTAGAATTGTGACAGTTAACAAACTACTTAAGGAGTCCATCCCTCCCAGGAAGGGATACCTGACTTTGTTAACATTGAAGTGATTATTTTTCCTCACCTCTTTATTTTTTTTTTTCTGAACAGGGTATATAGGTTGGGTCTCTGCAGTTCCTTGGCATAGAACAAGGGAGCAGAGGGGGAGATGCTATCTGAATGTTTTCTTACTACAATCATAGCTAATAAAGCGTTTGTCTTACCTGTCCTAGATTGTACTTGTGATATTATGCATGTGGAGGACCCAGATCTCTTGACATATCTTACACCCATTAAATTCCAATAAAACTTGATTCTTGCTTTATTATTGTGTCTTCCTGGTTTATGCTATTAGTTTTTGTACATGCACCTCCAAAATGAAACTTGCAATTCTGTTCTCTGTGAAGCACTAGCACAGATCTTTCTAACAAACCTGATATTTGGTGTACAAGATGATGTCTTAACATTAAACTTCATGTAATGAGTGGCTTTCTGTACTGCGGTACTAATGAAGGTGCCGCTTCAGTAGATCCTTTGCACCAACAGCTTTGATTCACAACATTGGGGGCGGGGGGGTGGTGCCGGGAGAAGGCTCAAGGCCTTTATTTGGGAATGGCCTTGCATTTCCCAAAGTAGAAGCTGTATCACTCTTCCCTGACCAATAATTTTCACAGAAATGTAAGAATTTAATACTCTGAGGCCTTTGTAGTTCTATCAAATGTACACTTAAGCAATGGAGTCAGAGTTTGTCAAGTACACAGTTAGTTACCAATTTGGCACCACCAGCAATTCACCCTAAACGTGGTTATGTTAACTGAATAAAATGGTCTTTTGCCTCCCTTGAATTTCTCTGTTTATGCAATTGGAGGAGAATATCTCTTTAAAACTACTGAATTATGCTAGCTAGCAGGAGCACAGGGCTACTTTTAATCTTTTTTAATGTAAGCTGGAGCCATATTGATGGTAAAAGCTAAAAATACATCTCTGTTCTGTTATGGAAAAATGTCCTTAAAGATATGTGATCTCAGAACTGTTACTTTTCATTGTTGTGAAAACAGAAGTGCTCAGAGACTGCTTTTTGGAAGAAACTTGTATAACTGCTTCTGAACTCTTATTTTAGACAACAGCTACAGCATTCTGCAAACTGCCTTGCCAAAGAGACCAATGAATATCTAAAGGAGCTGGGGTCTCTACCACTTCCTCTGTCTGCTTCTGAACAGGTATGCATGCAGAATTTGTCTGGAGGTTTTTTTAATCAGTTACTTATTTCATGAAGCTAGCTGAGAGCACAACTTCACAGGGCTTGAATTGGTACAGCTGAAGAGACAGCAGCCTTTTGCAGCGAAGACAGTTGTTGAAGTCGGAAGACAAATTAAGCTGGATGCATCCTGTGTATATGACACTGGGGGAAGGAGGCAGGACGAGACAGCATTTGTCAGCAGCAAATACCTCTAAACATTTAGGGAGAGCTGCATATGTAATTCTTCCAAGTAAATTTCTGAAAAATACACTTGTTCACAAAGTGTCTGGTGATGTAAGACTGTTTTAGAAGAACTTAGTGCAGCTGCATGTCAATATGAAGTGTGATCATGCCAAAAAGCTTTCCCTTGCATGTGATTATTAGCTGGATTAGGGTGGGGGAGGGAAGGAGCTGACTCACCTTGCTCGTATTCAAGTAAATCTGGTGCAGCAATGATTGTGACTGTATGTCTTGCAAAACCATCCTTCAGGGTCTCCCTTACTGTGGAAAAGGGAAAGGACAGTCCTCTGCTTTTGGAGTTTTCTCATCTTTACTTTAAATCACTACCACAATATTGATTTATATGCTTGTGATACTCTTGTGGGATGATCTGTGGGTATGGGTCAGTAGATGTTGTCTTAGCAGATATAATTCTGTATTTCAAGGTTTAAATGCCAGTTGTAGGCATGGCCATGTTTTGCATGTTTGTTCAGCAAGTATTTTTCAGTTAATCTCCCTCTGGTGAACACAATCTAGTCATGTGCGTGTCACTGAATGTGGCAGTGATTGCCAAAAGTGAATAAAGCCCACTGGAGCAGTTTAGTCAAAATCTGTAGGAGCTGGCATGATGCTGAGGATCTCCTCTGGCAGAGGGGCTGTTGCTTCCAGTCAGCTCAGATGAAAGCTGCAGTGTATTATGAGGCTGCTGTAGTGGCTTATGGGGAGGGTGGGGTGGGGGTAAGGGGTAGTGGGGGGGCTTTTCTTTGACATGGCTGTTGAATTGATACAAACTTGTTGAAAGATCAGAATACTAGAAAGCCTGCGATTGAGAGGGCTGTTGGGAATCTCTGTAGTAGAAAACATAAGAATTGGCCTTAGTATTAACGGTCCTTCAGACAAGTTTTTTCACAACTTCTTGTTTCCCATAATTGGGATGTCACAATACCCGAAGGAGGCATTCTGTGGAAGCTAAATAAGTTGATACTGGAGAAAAGATAAACTGAAATGGTTATTTTATTCTATTCTATCAGAATGGATATTCTGATAAAATAACAGGCTTGTCATGTGGCATGGGTTAGAGAGAGCTCACAAAGCTGGGGTAGTGGGGGGTGTTCTGGATGTGTGGGGCTGTCTGTTCTCAAGAGTTGTTCTGCTCTGCTCAGGCTTCGTTTGTGAGAAAGTTAAAGGGATTATCACGAAAAGAGAAAGCTAAGTACTAACAGGTTGGCTAAGTAAAGGAATGGAGGATAAAGGCACTGTAGGTATCCAAAAGATACATAATCAAATGAGGTAGATTACCGGAATGTGTTTTTAATAAAATTAATGGTGTAGAAGACCTGCCTACTTCAGATTTAAAACTAGATTGAAATTAAAGAACTGTATTGCACAAAAATTCTGCAACAGGCAAGGCATAGAGCATTTGGTATAACAAATGAAAATATGGGGGGCTCTTTGTCCTCTCCAGTTCCAGCCCCAGAATGCTGGAACCAAAAGATCACTTGAATGTCAGCTTATTATTTTGATGATGTTTTGGAGAGTCTGATTACAATAACAGGAATGGGAATATCTGAACGCTTGTTTTTGTTTCAATTCTTTAGCGCCAACAGAGGCTTCAGAAAGAACGTTTAATGAATGATTTCTCCGCAGCCTTAAATAACTTCCAGGCAATACAGAGGCGAGTGTCAGAGAAGGAAAAAGAGACTGTAGCAAGGGCAAGAGCTGGCTCCCGTATCTCTGTAAGTATTTATAGGAGTTTTGTAGTGATGTGGTGAATTACAAATCTTTTCAGAGGTCTTGTATTTGCCTGCCAACTTCATAGCTGTCTACCGACACATTACTGAGGGCAGATTAGGCCTCAGTATATTATTTTGTCATTCTGGATGTTGTAAGTACTAGACACTCATTTCAATATGCGGCTTGTCAATGTTATTAGAGGAGGGAAGGAATCCTGGTAGTTGCAAATCTTGTGGAGTAAGAGATGAGATGTCAAAGTATAGTTAACAGCTTAGTATTGCAAGCTGGTCTTTGCCCTAGGCTATTAAATTTAAGAGGTCAACTGGAAGCTTACTATAACTTAAATTACATTTTAACCTCACTCTCTATTTTATTATACCTTCTGTCCTGCTAACGTCTCCAATGTGTATTCAAACATTCTCCCTATTATGTTTTGACAAGCTCCTGTAGCTGTTAAGAATTCGTAATAAACAGACCAGTGAAAGAATTTTTCTCCCTTTGCCTTGGGGCTTTGTGTTAAGTATGCATTCTTAATTTCTGCAAGGGAACACATTTATCACTTGGTTTATGCTGGAATTATGCCTGGCTTAGGAATCAAAAGAGCTAATTTTTTTTTATTCCATGTGGAGAAAGGAAGTGACAGCCAATGACAACTGATCTGAGTAAAGAGGCTCTCTGCTTTTCATCTCTGTTGCCTCTGATTTGTTGAGATGATCTGAATTTAAAAGTTAAATCTGAAGATTAATCTAAATCTAGTGTTAGTTACCTTAAGTTAAATCTGAAAGTTGAAGTGACAGTGGCATTCTCAAAGAACTCTGGACAGTACGTGCCTCTGTCTTCAAGATACTCCTGTTGATTTTGCTACTGGTTCTGATAGTCTGCAAGACTAATAACTCATTTATCTCTTCCAGGCTGATGAGCGGTTCAGAGAAGAACAGCTAGTTTCATTTGATAGGTAACACTTCCTGCATTCTTGGTGTGCCTTCTTATCTATGCATAATTAAAATTATTGTGGAGAGGTATATTATTGTAATTTGGGCAACACTCTGTTAAAAGTGAAAAGCAGAAAGATGTGAAATGCAATTATTACAGTACTTGTAATATACACTGTAAAAAAAAAAGTGCATGTGACAGTGTTTTACCCTCCTTAAATGTAAGATATGTCCTAGCTTACGTCTCATCTACCCACGCTGCTTCTGCAAACTGTGCTTCATCTGATCAGCTGCTTGGTATACATCCCCTTTGTTAGCCCTGTGTTTCCGTGTACTGAGTCAGAAGTGAAAACCCTATGTTGTTCAGTTATACAGATGCTGTGATGAGTTTGAAGTTCTTGCTCACTAAAGCAAGGAGAACCACATAAGTACCTGTTCGTGCAGAGGCCCTTAGCTCAGTGAGAGGTAGTGGCACGCAGCAGCTACTCCACATTTGAAATTGTCCTTGTATGCTACATGCCAGAAACTTCTGCCTTGAATACCTGAAAACCCTACTGTAATCTCAGAGCTGAATTCTTGGATGTCTCAGCTGTCTCTGTCGTAGTCATGTAGTTTATTTTCATTTCTTTTTGCACTTTGAGCCTTTGAAACTTACTATTTAGGGCTGTATACCCAACAGGCATATCGTGACATTACAGTGCTTTCAGGTACACTTGCCTCTGTGAAGAGGGAGATGTTACTCTTGAAGAACTTACGCTGAACACGTAGATGACCTTGTATTTTAGGTACTGCCTTCACTGTAATCAGCATGTGTAACTTACGCAGCAGTTATGAAGTACTCCCATCAGGATGGGGATAGACTGAGATGCAGAGTTATTTCTTTCTTAACATCTCTCTTGGTGTGTGATTTAATTTGCAGATCTTAGACTAATGAATTAAAATACTATATACTCTTTATATTTCCAAACGTCAGATAGCAAGCAAGAATCTTTGAAACAAGATGCTTGTCAGGTGTTTTTCTTCTGATAATGTTGTGCTTGCAGGCTCCATCAAGACTTTCACCCTGATTGATTCCCCCCTTTTTGGGGTGGATGGTGAGAGGAAAGGAAGGTACAGATTAAAAAAAAAAAAACAAACAAACAAAAAACCCTGAAATAAGGTTTCTTTTATAATGCTATAGGTAGTGGTCACATCCTAGCACAGAATATCCTAACTGCTTTCCAGTTTCTTCGCTTTTTCTGGTCTGTCCCTATTATTCAATTGTTCGTTTGTAATTATTGTCATAAATCTGTCTTTGTATCGAGTTGCAAGATTGGGAACCTAGGGGGTTGTTCTGTAGGAATCTTTTCAACTTTAATCTTTAACTTACTGGTGCTTTGGTATAAATGTAGTGTGGAAAAAATACCTATGCTGAAACGAAGCGTCTTACTTTCTTTCCATCTCTTCCCAGTGGTGAAGACTGGAATCAAATGCAGTCTCAGGAAGATGTGGCAATAACTGAACAGGACCTTGAACTTATTAAAGAAAGAGAAACGGCCATCAGGCAATTAGAGGTGAACAGTAGATTCTGCACAGCTAACAATATTAGGAGATTAAACCAAGGAAGTTATGCAGTGCTAGCTAATGGGATGCGCTGAGGAGACCTGAAGGTGGAGAAACAGTTTCTTGTAGAGAGGATTGATGCCAAGATCAGTCTCCCTGCTGCTGTTGAAGGAGACTAGGTATATTTTCCTTCAGTGTTCACTGATGGTCCTTCAGAAATGGTAGGAGCAACTCATGTCACAATGTTCCTCTCAGTTCCTTACTGTGCTAATTGCTAGTGGCATGAAACAAATACGGAGTTGTGGGAATATTGCTGGCTCCTATGTTAATCCCAAGTTCCATCAGTAGTAGCATCAAGTCACTTGATCAGTGAATAATGGTATCTATTCTGTTATTTCAAGCAATGTTTAGAAGAGGTACTAAGAGTGAGGCTTCAGAAAACTGTAACCAGTGTTTGTTATAACTTGTCAAACTTGTCTTCAGGCAGACATTTTGGATGTCAATCAGATATTTAAGGATTTAGCCATGATGATTCATGACCAAGGAGACATGATTGGTAAGTGTGTTTGGATAATAGGAAGTTTCTTTTTAGTTCAATCGCATGTTCTGCCTGCGTAGTTCAATTTTTCTGATATTTTGTATAAAAAGTATATCTTATTTCTGATATTTTTTTCTAAACTGAAGCTCTGAATTCTTTTACAACAGATTCTCTTTATTTTTCCATAGATAGCATAGAGGCAAATGTAGAAAGTGCAGAAGTTCATGTGGAAAGAGCCAGTGAGCAGTTACAGAGAGCTGCCTATTATCAGGTAAATTCTATATGCTTGCATTATTGTCAATATACAGGTGAGCAATGATGGTACAGGCAAACAAGACATACACTAAGGAGTGCAGCAAACCAAACAAGCTATTACAAACAGCTTGTGCAAGTTGGCACTACCACAGAATTGTACTGAAAGGAATAGATAGACTATTCTTGAGTCAAGAAAACAGTATTGAAATTAGCCTTCTAATTCAGAGAATATATAGTCTGTCCATTCCTTCATCTAGGTATGCTCAGCAAGTTTAAATGTTCAGCTGTCTTTGCCGTTCTCAGGAGAGGGCAGAACAGTTCTGCTAACAACAAATTCTCATGTTGTACCCAATTTGTAAACATATCAGTCAAGCCAAAATTTCATGTAAAGTTGAAAAAAAATAAAAAAAAAATCCTTGCCCAGACTAAGGAAACATCTGATGACTGGGATTTGCAGTACTTTTCTAACTGCTCAGTCTCTGTCCTATAGTCTGACCTCCCTGTCCTATCAACTCTTTTGCAGTGGTTCTCACTGCTGCTTAAATCTCATTTATGATGCTTAGTGTTTTCTGTAGCGTCCTTTCATTGTTGTTCATGGAAGTGCCTGCCCAGTGACGGGATGAGAGGCAGTGGGCACAAACTGGAGCGCAAGAGGTTCCCTCTGAACATCAGGAAGCACTTCTGTGCTGTGTGGGTGACTGAGCCCTAGTAGAGGTTGCCCAGAGAGGTTGTGGAGTCTCTTTCCTTGGAGATGTTCAGAAGCTGCCTGGACATGGTCCTGGGCAACCTGCTGTAGGTGTCCTTGCTTGAGCAGGGGTTGGACCAGATGGACCCAGAGGTCCCTGCCAACCTCAACCATTCTGTGATTGTTGTACCTGTAGGCTTGGGCTCTGTTTAAGTCAGTCCCATACACACTTCACTGCTGGGACTTCAGATTCCCACACAAGACAGAAAATTGGATACTCTCCAGTTGTTAAGTGGGGAGAGATGCTGGAAAGCAGTAAAACTCCAGTGCTGTTTAGCTGCAAGGAGGGAGGGGAAAGTAGCATTTGCTACCTGGCAGCATGTAGTATTCCCTGTCTCCATGGCTTCCTTCATAACAGTTTTGAGATATTGATAAATCCAAGTCTGGGAGCTATTAGGCATATATTGGATGTCCTTTTCTGGACAGAGAGTGAAGTGGTGTATATATAACTAGCCTCAAATCCTTAAATAAAGTTAAAAATATTTGGTGTACATAGACTGTAGTTTCCTATGATGAATAAAGTGATCAAAGCTGTAAAATCCAAGGACAATAACTGTATATTAGATCATTTAAACTGCGATACTATCTGTGCACTAGCCCCAAGTGGCTATGGGGAGATTGTATCAGAGGACTGGCATTTTTTATTTGTTTTACCTAGAAAATTGAAATAGCTAGAGATGTTTAGCTTTCCTTTGAAGCCATGGTGACATCCCTTAGGATGAAAAGTATACGGTAGGCATTGTCAAGTTCGCTTTTCGTAACCAGCTTGAAGTAAAGCTTGTGTTTTCCATAAAAGTAGCAAACCTTGTTATATTTTGACTTAACTGCATCTCTTAGACCACTGTGCTCCTAAAACTAAAAACATTTAGCTGTAGGATCATGCCATTTAAGGAACGTGTAAAAGTGTACAGACTATACTTGTCATTTCCTTTGAGTATGTATGGCTATTGAGTACTGTAGTTCACTGAAGTTAGCAACATTAACTGGTAAACTTGCTTTTTCATTGTCATCTGTGGCTTTTTTTTGTATCAGTGGCTTTTTTTCTTCTTTCATTAGAAGAAATCCCGTAAGAAGATCTGTATCCTGATTCTTGGTCTTGCTGTGGCTTCTATAATCTTAGGATTCATTATCTGGCAGACAGCAAAATGAAATCTTCACATGGAACCTTGTCTCATTGCTGAGATTTGTTTTTTCCCCCAGCACGAACAGGCTGACAATCTCGGAAATGAATTGACCACCCTGAGAGAGCACAAGCTGGAACTACTTCTAATAATAGATAATTAGCAACTAATGTGCAGATAGCTAGTATTTGGAATTAGTGAACCATGGAGACAGTATTTATCAGTTTATATGCAAATTATATTGTTTTATGTAACTTCCATCTTGTAGTTTTGCTTTCTGTAATGTATTATTCCCTGTCCCAACTGTATGCTGAAGTGTGATCAATAATTGGAGATGTCTTGTTTTTTGGCAAGTGGCACAATTTTAACTTTTTATATGTATAGGTAGCTTTGTTGGAGTGGAATAAGAATGACATTCAAAGAGGGCACAACACTGATTTGCATTACCTTAATCCAGCAGTTCCTGAAGTTTCCAGCATCTGCCCCATGGTTTTATTAGTCTCCAAGTGGCTGCGGTTCTAAATTCAATTGAAGAGAAAGATGCCGCTGGAGGTCTGAAAGGCAAGGAGAAGTATGCACGGATGATAGCTGGAACCACTGTGTGCTTAGTAATTGGTCAGTTTAGCCTTGAGACTCATTGTTTTTATTAATTTTTGTGCATGTTGTTTTTTTCAAAATGCATCATTTGAGGACAGGATGTCCTTTGACTTACAATCTATCAATGCAACTTCCTTATAGAAACTAGCTGATGGTTTATTATTGGACAAATAAATCTCTTCCAATGCTGACTCTCAAAGCACTAAAACACAAAGTTTAGCTGCTTGCTCCTGATTGTTTTTTCAGGGAGAAAACCGTGCAAAGATGATGAAGCAGGCACCTAATTCTACAAGCCAGCAAGATAGATGAGTGTTAGGTGAAATCTTGCTTCTGAAGTACTCTCAAAGATTATTTAGTGTATTAGTAAATACTGTGTGGCTTGTGAATATCTGGTATTTTCCATTCTTTATGAAACAAAGTGCAGAAATTGGCTGAGTAAAGTGCTAGGTTTTTGAGACTGAGGATGTGCGTGGAAATGAAAGATTGCTGGTTCCAACTGTCTTGCTAGCAGAGCTGGATAGAACATAGCAGCCGCTCCCTGCTTTGATGTAGCTCTGAAGTGACATGCACTGAGGGAACAGTACTCTGTCCAAAACCCAACACAGTGTGGTAAATGCATCGTACTGACCCATTTTGTATTTAATCCTTATTCCATGTCTCTCATATAATAAAATAAATGTGAAAGCTGGGAAGGGAGGGTGTTCTCCCAATTGCACAGTGGTTTGCACTATTGCGCCATCATTCCATCTAATAACTGTCAATAAACACTTTTAAAAGCCTTTGTCAGAGCTGCTTTCTCTTGCAATTTAGACATCTACCCTGCTTTATATAAGCAACAGCAGTGTTTCTTCCAGCTTTAGTTGTGTGGTCCCTGATTCTTCACTATGAAATAGCTGAAACCACTTTTTTTTTTTTCACATGGACATAAAACAATAGCTGATAGTCAGAGTTTACCCACATCAGATTCAATTTCCTATTTGCATAATGCTAGAAGAAGTCCTTGCTAAAGCTGTGCTGTAAAATCTGTCTTGAAAGCAAGGAAACCAGCTATATGTTATTCTGCTCCTTATTTAAAATAGATCCTGCCGCTTCATGTACTGCCTGCTGCAGGGGGAGTTCCCTTTGGATGTTACACCTCTGTAAGAAATGAAAGGGCTTACCTCCTGTCATGGTTTTGGCTGGGATAGAGTTAAATTCTCTTTGTAGAGGCTCACACAATGCTGTGCTTTGGATTTTTTGATGAAGATAATGGTGATGTTTTCAGTTGCTGCACAGCAGTGTTTATACAGAGCCAAGGACTTTCCAGCTCCTCGTATTGCCCTGCCAGCAAGGAGGCTGGGGGTGCACCAGAAGCTGGGAGGGGACAGGACCAGGACAGCTGACCCAAACTGACCAAAGGGATATTCCGTACCATATGATGTCATGCTGAACAATAAAACTGGGGGGGCTGGCCAGGGCAAAGGGGGGCTGCTGCTCGGGAACAGGCTGGGCATCGGTCAGCGGGTGGTGAGCAATTGCATTGTGCATTGCATTGTGTACACATGCTTTGTATATTCTTTTACTATTATCATTATTATTATTATCATTATTTTCCCTTTCTTTTCTGTCCTATTAAACTGTCTTTATCTCAGCCCACGAGCTCTTTTTTTTCTTTTTCACGATTCTCTCCCCCATCCCACTGGGGGGGTGGGGGGAGAGTGAGCGAACGGCTGTGTGGTGCGTAGCTGCCTGTGGGGTTAAACCACAACACCTCCCCATGCTTAAAGGGAGCCTGGCTGCCTTATTTCTGGCCTGTTTCAGGCTGTGGAAACTGGTATTGAGAACAGGAGTCCAGATGACTGGACTCATGATTACTGTAATCGTGTCGCTCATCCTTTCCCCTCTTGGCTTTGTTGAGCTTAGCTGTGTAGCTGCTGCGGTAACTATTTTGAACAGCAGTCTTGACTGCTGGTCCTAAGTATGGAAAGTTGCACTCAGAAATTCATCTCTGTTGCAGCAACAGTCTGGTGCTGAGCATGGCTGGCTCACGGGTGTTTTGTACTGCTGTGAGACAGCCAGGGAAGGCATATAGGCTTACTCGGGGCGGTTGTAGCAATCAATATTTCTGTATTGCTCTGGGTGCTAGATCCTTTTAGGAACAGCTCCTGCAGGAGTTGTGGCTCATTGCCCTATCCAAGAAGCCTGCTTTTCTCTTAAAAAATTAAATTATTTGTAACTGTAATAAAGTATGTGACCAGTATTAGCTGCCATCTAATTTCTCTTCTGTCTGCTGCTCACTAAAAAGTGAGAAGCTGTAGCACTTGCTAAAATGAGGCTCTGAAACCTTGTTACAGAAGCGTTTAATCCAGCTTGTTCCTCGGCTGTTGTAGCTAAGCTTTCTCCTGTAACTGCTTTTGTCTGCCCTTTCCTCCTGCAAAAGCAGCCAGAGGGCCGGCGGCGTCCCGGCTGCTGCTGGACGTGCTCGGTGCTGGGCACTGGAGCTCCGCGGTCGGGTTGCTTGCGACCCCGGCCAGTTTCTGGGCTACGGGCTCCGCTCGGCGCCCCGCCCCCGCCGCGCGGGGCACGCTGGGATCGCCGCCCGCGCCGATCCTCCCGCTTCCCATCCTGCCCTCCGCCCGCCTGAATGGGGCAGATGCAAAATGGCGGCGAACGCCACCTCGGCCGGCGGCGGCGGCGGCGGCCTCTCTCTCTTCGAGTGCCCCAGCTGGTGAGCAGGCCGGGGCTGCGGCCGCTCCGCGGGGCCGCCTGCCTCCGGGTGTGCCGCGGGCCTGCGGCGGANTGGCCGGGCGTGCGTGGGGAGCCTGGGGCGCCTGGGGCGGGCCGAGCCGTGGGGCTGCGGCCTCTCACGGACGTGGAGACGAGGCCACCGGCCCAGGCCTGGGCTCCCTTAGTCCGCAGAGGTCGGGGGCCGCTGCAGCGGTGCAGGCCTGTCAGCGGCTCCGGCTCGTCGCCCCGCAGCCCCGCGGGGGCGTCCGTCACCTGCGGCTCGCCCCCCGGCAAAGCC
>VXAL01000403.1:1022-19873 GCA_013399475.1 Chauna torquata | reverse complement strand
GTTCCGGGGGTGCTGCGCCTCTTCCCGAGGGCTTGAGCAGCATACGTGATGCAGCACCGGCTGGATTTCCTGCTCAAGCTATGTATTCAGCACAAGAAAGCTATCAGCTTGAAACTAGCCTGGATTTTTGTATTATGTCGGGTTAAGAAGTCAGGGTGAAGTGATGTGCTGGAGACACGGTCTTAGGAACATGAAATTGGCTGGTTTTAGAACCGTAGAAATGGCTCTGTTGGAAATGACCTCTGGAAATCGTCTGGTCCAGCCTTATTTTGAAAGCAGGGCCTTAGGTGAGGCCGCTTGGGGCCCTGTTTCATTCGCTTTATGTTTCTGGATAGATGACTGACAGGTCCTTGCTGTGCCATCTCCTTTGGGTGCCACAGAACTGATTATTGAGGGGATGTGTGCAGTTTTATTTTAAGTCGCATAGAAAATGATACGTTAGAGCTGATAAGCGCTTGTGTATTCGTACGAGCTAGCTACATATGTGTGTGCATGATTGCAGTCTAATTGCAGAGTCATCTGTTTTTTTGCTACAGGTCCCCTACTTTTCAGTACCTGATGGTAGTGCTTAATGAATGGATGCTTAGTGAATATGCTTTCTAGTTTTCACTTGTTCTGTAAGCGCCTGCTTTAATTAGTAAAACCATTTAAACCTTAAATAAAACTTTTTAAAATAAAAACTTTATTTGTGCTGAACATATACAATATCAAGTATCTGTATGAAACAAGATGGTGATCTGTAAAATAGTGATGTGATAGAGTTAGCTAAAACCAAAAAATATTCATTATCAGTACGTTCTGGATGTTCAACTTGAAATTTGAAATATCATAGGTTTATTTTTTCTTAGTATTTTTATACAGCATTGTTCACAACTTGTATTATATTTTGTGGTAAATTTGAATGATTTCTGCTCCTGAAAGCCATAGATTGAACAGCTGGAAAAGTATAGCTTGCTAAATGCCTAGTTTCAGTCACTTGCAGGCTATTGCAGAATAATTCCTAAATAAATACCATCTGGAGGGAAGGACTGTATAGACTATAACTGTGAGGGCCTTTTTAGCTACGTACTTTCTCACTTTCACTACAAGCAGGGCAGGGTCTTACAGATGGACAGCTTTCTTCACTGTGCTGGTATTGCTTGTTTTTGAAGGACAAATCCATTGCACTGAATAATAAAGCAATGAGGAAGGAGTCAGGGATATGATCCAAGCCACAGTTTTCACACACAGGAGTAAGGGGGTCTTGTTCAGGCACCGAGGCCTGTTTCTTTCTGGCAATTCCAAGCTTTTTGGTGATTTGGTGGTTGTTGGCTTTTTTTGTTGTTGTTGTTTGGTTGGTTTTTTTTTCAATCTGAATGTTCTTTTACTATAATTTCCTAAAGTACTTCACAGGTAAACCAAAGGTCATGTGTAGACACTCTCCTTGTGCGTTCTAAGGGAGCTTTTTATTTTTCCGTACACCTCTATTGTGAATGTGCAAATTGTAATATTTTAGGTATTGAGTTTGTACAAGCTGTATGTTTATACCAGGATTGTAAAAAAGCGTACCTGATACAATTTGATCTTAGTCAAATTGTCATGCAAAGATGTGGCAATTAATATCAATGAAAGATTCCTTTTTGGGTGGGAAAACTTAAAGTTTTTGCTTAACAGTTTTGAAACAGGTGTTTCATAAACCTTAAAAAAAAAAAAAAAATCTGGAGCAGGAAGCCAATATGGATAGCTACCAGTAACAGTGTTTGTATTCTGCTAAAAGTATAGGCAACTGAAAATGGAAAATGTTAGGCAGTTATGTCTGGTGATATTCCACTGCCTCATCCGGTAGGAGGGAAGAGCTCTCCAAACATGTTTGATTTATTTACTTCTGGTGTGTTTTTCTAGTCTGGAAAAATAATAGAATATATTTCTTGTTAAACTTCACATGACTTCCCCTGGCATCTCTACTGAATTACAGATTCTAGTTCACAATTTGAAAGTATTTATTTCTTTCAGGGCAAACCAAAGAGCATACAGAAATTATACTGAATAAGCAATAGATATTTCATAGTTTGGGTTCTCTAGAGTGAAAATGGCTTGCAGTAGGAGGCTTGGACCAATGGTATCGTTATATGAAGCTCTGACTTCCAGAAAGTCTCAATGTAGACATACCCTGCAGGATCTTTGATGTCTTACATGGGCACTGAAAAACTTTCCATCTAGGTAGCAGTGTAGATGTAAGCAGGGAGAGCTCTGGGTACTGAAAAACCACTGAGTTGCAGGGAATCTTTATGGTGAGCAGCAGCTTCTTCTGCAGTGAGTTCTTTTCAATCTCATTAACTACTAGCTATCAATAAACTATCAATCTCTACATTCAAATCAAAACCATGGTCTTTATTTATTTTTCTGCCTCCAAGTGGAGCTGCCTTGGGGACTGTAAACACCCATCATGTGAGAAATAAACGTAATCAGAAATATATTTTTTCTTGTCTTTAAATTGTTGGCTATGCTTTTGAGGTCTGTCCCTGTTACAATCTGTTCTTCCCTACTATAGATAATGTTTTTGTATCCAGTTTCCGGAAAAGACTGAAATTCAAGGGTTTCTTTGGCTTGAAGTTTGGGCTTTGATTTAGTTCTCATGCTGGTATGGGTTGCGTCTTCATAGTCCATAAGATTCCTTCTTACTTTTTATTATTGTTATTATTATTTATTATTTTATTTTCAACAGTTGAAGTAGCTCAAGACAGATGAAAAATAATGACTGCTGTCTTAACACTATTTCCTTACGCCAGTACTTGTTTATGCATATATTGTAATACTTCCATATATGTTAGTAAGGACATGGATTACGCATTTAAAGTTGGAATAGAGATGTTGATAGTGCTTTTTATGGATTAAATTTAGTCATACCATGAGATTAGAAAATGTCCTTATAAAACAATTACATATCCTAGCTTTATTAAGACTCTAGCATATCTTCTGGGGTAGTTTTAGTGAGTAACAGTAATTTACATCAGGTACAAATGATCTGGGCCTGGTTTTCAGGTGAATATCATGCTTTTAATGGATATTGCCCGCCTCTCCTTTTGACCTGGTTTAACCTGCATTTGGCATCAGGAATCTCTCTTTATTCTCTGTCTAGACACACCAGTATTTGGGGTGTCAAGCTTGTTCTGGAATATATATACATTTAAAATAGTACGTTTTGAAGGTAACAGTGGATCGCCTTCAGTTTCTCTGAGCTAAGAACAGGTTATTCCTGGCAATGATTTTACACAGATCTCTGGAGAGGACGAGCTGTAGAGTTCTGGAAATTCTACATTGTCCTTGAAGTTGGGCAAGAAGGTGTGCATAGTAGTCACCTAGGCCAACATTTTAGGAAGTGGCGAAATTAGGCTTCCAAGTCCACATATAGAAACCTAAATAATTGACCTGATTTTAAACTAACGCAGTAGAGTTAAAGTTGTCTCGTCCATGTCCTTAACAGCTAAAAGTCAACATTTCTCCTTAGGCTGGGTAGGACTTGCTTGAGTGAGGCTGCTCAGTTTCAAGAGGATATAGCTGTTGTAACCCTGCTGGTATGTCAATACTGAATTTTAGCGTTTTTGAAGAGTTACTGTCAGCTACTTTGTTCGACTTCAGTTCCATTATTTGGTATTTCTTAGCTAGCATCACATCCCAAAGCATTAGTGGCTTTGTCCTTCCAGGGTTAAGCTCAGCCTGGGCTTTCCCATCATCTCGACTGTCTGTACCTACTTTTCCCCATTACTATACAGTTCTGCATTAAAAGGTTTGCCATCAAGGGCAGAAATAATCTATACATAGTCCTCACAGATTCATCTTGGCGTAATGCAGAGAGCAGTGCCTTTAGAGCGTGAGGGGAAGAAAATAAAGAAAGGATTTTTTTTTGCTTTAGGTGTTTTAATATTTTAAAAATCCAGTCCAGAAGTTGTTTTTGTTCAGTGATGTCCCTCTTAAATATTTCATTGCTAATCATTATAAGCAGTTACTGTCTTGTGTAAGGCCAGCAATTCCACATGTGTAGCTACCATGGGAAGACCTGAACTTTACCTTGTCCAGCTGCTAGACTATTTTGAAGGAACTAATTATTTGAAGTGGGGAAGTAAATGCAGTAGGTCTGCCAAAGGGTGACTGTCAGGTGAACCAGCTTTCTTCAAGACTTTCTTTCGGAGCACATAGGAAGTGATAGAGGGGTTCAAATGAGAACTGTAAGTGCATAAGGAGTAGGCTTTGAGGAGGCAATAGCAATTGAATAGTCTGTGGGCTGATCATGTTAGTGGGTTTTTTCATTAATGACCTTCACAAAAGTGACCACAGTACTTGTTAGTGACGCTCGTCATCAACTTAAAGGGATCAGAGTATTGTCCAGTCCTTTTGGTATGGTTTGAGGATAAGAACAATAAAAACAAGGCAAAATACAGAAGTGGAAGGTAGTTAAGTACTAACTAACTGCCTAAGTTAGGAACTTCTTAAAGCTAGAAACTCACTATTCAGAAGTAAAAGGATAAAGCACAGGTGCATAGGTTAATCACAGAATGACCATCAGTCACTAGTAACATAGTTGTTCATAAATAGATAAATAAAAATACTAATACTCCACCTGATCTGTAACAGTATATATCTCTTTGTAAGGTAAGGAGGTGGCGGTGCTCTTGTAGAAGGCACTGATGAAAATGTGTAGTCTGTTACCTGTATTTAAGAAAGCTCAGTTCAGACTGAAATAGATGCAGCAGACAAATTCATAGTTGGGGCAATGGAGATTTTACTTTGAGACAGAACCTTTAGTTGTCTAGTAAAATAGGAACAACTCTGGTTTTCACTGGCTGAAGTGTTCTCAAAGAGGGATAGTACTGGCATTTAAAAAAAAACAAACTGAAAGACAAGAACAACAAACAAATTCAGGATGGAAATGGAAGGATTTGATCAAAAATTTAGGATGGAAGTGAAACTATCAGAGCAACAAGGCTTTTGAACAATTTCCTGGTAAGCATAATGGTTACAGCAAGATGACCTGCAAGAGCAGTGGCTGGACTTGCTGGTTCTGGAGGTCCTGTCTGTTCTTCCAGTGATTTCTACAGGGAAATTATACTTCAACATACTTGTTCTCACTCACAAAATGTCGGAGTAATTTTATCAAATAGTTGTTCCATTGTTGCTCACTACTTAATATTCATTTTTCTGTTTAATTCAGTGCAGTTTGAATTGAATTTTTGATGTCATGAAACCTTTGGTTCTCTCTAATGGAATATTTATGGCCCTGTTCTCAGGAATTAAATTCTGTATATGATTTCCAAATTTCAGTATATTCCATGGAGACTTTATTTGTAAGTAAGTAACCAAGGGAACCAGAGTGAACCAGTAAGATCTAGTTCTGCGTGGAACTGTACATTGTAACAAGAAAACAAACATAGTGCCAAGGTGAAGTTGGGCAAATGCTTTAATACAAATGGAATGCTTTGTTCCCTTGAAGCAGCCACAGTTCTCATCAGAAATCCTCCATAGAATACTCCTAAAACATAACACAACATTTTGTGTTCAGGAAAGATCTGTAAGTTCAGGAAAGGTCATCAAGTTTGAACCACAAGGTTTTTTTAAACTGTATTTCTTACAAAGGGAAGTTTGGTGAGAAACATTTTAATGCTTCTAAGAGTAGAGGAAACCATAAATGCCTCTCGTCAACCTGTATTTTTGAAAGTTCAAATGCCCTAACCATCATATTTCCTTCAGACAGAACAAGGTTGGATCAGAATTACTGGTCAGGTCTTTCCACAACCTTCTTCATCCAAGTGGGAAGAAACCATTCTGCGTGACCTAAAATAATTACCAAAAAGATTTTGACCTTAACTTTGTCATAATGCCTCCTTGTAATAAGTCACCTAACCAAGTTCCAGTGCTAACTTGGACCCTACTTCTGTGGTGTGTATGCTGTGCTTTGAGAAACGCATATGACTTATTTCCATTGCTGGTGCACAAGATCAGCAACAACTTTGTGTTCAACCTGTGTCTTGATGAGAGGAGGATTTTTCTTTATTCTGATTTCTTTCCATAGAAAAGAGCATAAGAACAGTAGTACTAAATGAAAGCATCCGCTGAGATTGTTTCCCATCATATTGTGGTAGTGACCAATAACTTAAGCACAAGCCCTATGTGTTCTACAGTCTGGGCTTTTGGCTGTCAGAAGCTAAGGGATTTTGTGAGCTGAAGACTGTGTTTGAGTGGTCATGTTTAACAAGTAACACCAGGCCAAATTTCCGCAAATGTTCTAATTTTCCTTTGTTAACTTACAGTTTAATTCCACAACATCGAGTGACAGTGCTTTCCACAAACCATGCAAATGTTAGAAAAGGTACTCTCTTTGTTTTCAAATCCAAGGTTCTTTGTTTCCTGTGTTTCAAGAAATAATGAATGTACTAGCTTTTTAGCATTCGTTAAGAGGACTAAGGGAATGAATACTTGCCTGTTTTTCTGTTTTTTTTTTAAGCTCCTGAAGAGAGGTACTCCATTTACTTTATTTTTTTTCCTTGTGCCAAGCCACCCATACTGGTTATCATCCTTGTGCCCTTCTCTACAGGGTAACCAGAGCTAACAGAGCTTTCAAGATGTGAAAACATTTTGTTTTTGCAGTTTCTTCCTTATGGTGTCTTTGCTTTTTGTCAGCTCTTGATGAGTGTTTTTCTAATTCTTTCTGAACATAGTAATGATGGCTCCAGATCTTTCCTGAGTGGCAATAAGGAATTTGAAGCTCCTGGTTACATATGCATGGTTGAGGTGGTCTTCCTCTATTGCATGTGTTTAAAAACAAAAACAAAGCATTCTCAAGTGTTGTTTTTTCCTCTGGGATGTCTTCTCAAGCAGTTGTTCAGTATCATGAGATTTATTTACAGCATTGTAATATGACTTGAGTTTCTTGTGTAATGTTTGTCATAAGTAATTTTTCTCACTTGTTCATTGAATCCCTTTTTTTCCAGACTGCATAAAAACATGAGAGCCCTGCTCTTTCCTGACTTATAGTCATTTACATGCACTTGTACTGTGTCTCTTTCCTGTCACACCTTAATTTCCATAAGACCGCTTGATAATTTTGTCAAAAGCTTTTTAAAAATGCTAGTCTACTACACAGATACCCTTGTTGACATCTTCTTGGTTGTCTCCAAGACAACCTGGTAGGCAAGTAATATCTCACAATCTCTTCAAAACCATGTGAATTCTTTCTCTCAAGTGTTACTTTTAAGTAGTATCTCAAAGATATAGGAAGCTGTACTACAGATGGCTAGCCCAGGCTTCTCGGTGGTCTGGAAAAGGAACAACTGAGGGATATGTTGGGTGTCTTGAATGGTGAACAGAAAGTCTGTGGGAGGCAAGTGTTTGTTGTCCTTATGAGAAGAACTAGGGGTTGTAGAATGAAATTAGTAGCGAGCAGATGTGTGGCCAAGAAGTGGAGATGGTGCTTAAGCCATACGTAGGTGATCTGTGAAACAGTGTGTGTAAGATTCTGTGAGTGCATTAAGTTTACATGGGTTTGCAGAGCAATATACCTGTATAAACAGATAGCAACTATGGAAGTCCTTGAGCTGGCAGCTGTTGGAAACTGGGATAGTAGTGCTGTGTGAGGCACCCCATACTGGTTACTGGACGTTGCTTTTATTTTGTAAATGGTTCTTTACTCTGGGTCACTTTGGTCTGACCAGTACAGTTCCATGGGAATGTGAGAGATAAATGGAGTTCTTAATGTTTATCGTACAGAAGCAGCACTGCGCTTCTGATAGCACTCTCGTTTTACAGGAGAAGTGGTCTAAAGTTACCTGAATATGGTGTTTTGGACTAGTGTGTAAATAGTACACACTTTATGCAAGTTTTGAAGAGTATCATGTTAAGGGAAGCTCACCTTGCAGCGTTTTTTCTGTTTTGTTTTTAAAAGTGCCTTAGGGACTATTTTGAGTGTGAAAACAGTCTATTTTGTAACTTGCCATCCATTGTTCAGGTAGTAAATAACATGCGCTTTTGTTTCAGTGTCTGTCAATGACACTTTTAGTCTCATTTCTCTGCTCATTTGTGAGTCCATGAATATGCACACTATCTTGCAGGAAGTCAAGTGATTTGGCTGGTAAACATTTTTTTCTTTTTTTTTTCTCCACATACCACGTTTTTAACTCCTTCTCAGGATGCTCAACCCATCTAAGTAGAACAGAAACTACTTCAGCATTGGGTTGTATTCTGTCAAACAAGATGCTCCTTCAGCTTGGCAGTTGTCTTCTTGGCATTATTGCAGACGGTGAAAGGAGCAGATTATATGTAATTCAAAGCAAGACTTGTCCTTCTTTAAAACAAGAAAAATGCTTCCCTAGCATTGGAAGAACTGCCTTGCCCTGCGTATCATCACATATTTCCAAATAAAAATACCGTTGAATATTGAAGTACAGATTAGATGACTGTTTTTCTGGTCTGACTATTAATCAATTCCTGTCTGATAGATCTTTTCTGTAATACAGCTTCTACCAATTTCCCAGTCAGAATTTGAATTTACTGTGTGTAGTTTCTACATTGCCCCTGAAATATGTTTTAAAATTAGCATCATTGGTTAATACCTTAATTTATCTGACAGATGAAGGTAGTTTAAGCAATAGATTGCTAAACTCTTGAGTGTAGAAAACTGGTATTTGTTAGAATACTTGCGTAAATATCATCTGGGTTTTGCAGTTTCGTACTTCTTTTTAATCATCATAAACTCTCTTTTACCGATACTTATTTGAGTTCCTTGTACTCATTTTCAGTGAAGAAAAATTCTAGTGTCGGATGTCCTTTCACCTCTGATCCAGAGATTTAATTCAATGATACTGTCGTATTCTCCTTTCCAATCAGCCGTCTTAATTCTGTGGAAGGCTCCTCCTCTTCCAGGTTTGCCTTTGGAGAGCCAGTAGGCAGTCCAAGTATATTTTGTTTCAGTTAAGTTTATTAAAGTCATGGTCGTTACCAGTCACTTTGCAGGTCTGATTTTAAGGTCACTTGCAGAACGCTGACCTGTGGAGAGCAGATGTTCAGGCAGTGGGGATTGTGGTACATGGTCTGAAAGGTACAGAACAGCCTCTTCTTTCTGTCAAACACAAGCACTTGTGATGGAGCCAACTTCTGAGGTGAGATCGCTTGTCTCTGAGCAGTGCTAGGCCAGGCTGCCCATACATTATGAAGGGAGAGAAGGTTCTGTAGACCTCAGATAACTTCTCCATCCTTCATGATAGTGTAGGAAAGTTAGTTTAATGATATTTTAACACATTGGTCAGTGGGAGGAAGAGGACTTCTTTTGTATTGGAAATAAGAGGGGAAAATCTGCTCTCTTCTAATCAGCATAGTACCAACTTTCTAACACATGTTCTTCCAGCAGATTTTTCAGGTGGTGTCCTCACAATGTTCTGCCTCTTTGATGGATGAGATCAGGGGTCTGACAGGGCAGAGCATATGAGGGTTGTTGATATAGCCGTTACTACTGATGTTTTGTAACAGCAACTAATTACAGTTTTGAACATAGAAGTGGAAAATCTTTCTATTTTTTTCATTAAGACTTTTACAAAAATCTAAGTTCAGCTACCTTAACCATGACATTGGTATGGTCTTTTCTAAAGGGCTTTTCTTACCAGAAGTGATTTCTGTGAGTTTGTTTTGGTAGTATGCTAATTGATGTTTACAGCCTTACTGTGTTTGGTGTTTTACAGGCTTTGGTAGAGAGGGGAGGTTAACAGTCTACAAAGGATTCTCAATCCAAAAGAAGCCAGAGAATGGATAAATTTTTCAAGCACCTTATTTTGTACCTGAGGTCACCACCTTCCTCTCCTGCTAGGCTTTTTTTCTGTGTTCAAAATAAAGATGAAGGTAAAAGCAGATTAAAAATAGCAACATTTCTCATGACACAACAGATGGGTTGAGGATGTTGCTAAAATGTTTTTAAGACTTGTCGACCCTTGAGTAACCAGGAAGAGCTCACTGAAGTGGGAGGGAAGCAGAGGCCATACTGAGTATGGGGACTTGCTTGTAGAGTTAATTTGCTGGAAGATTTACTAATTTTTATTTTTTTTAAAGGAGGTGGGACAGCTTTTGTTTCATCAAAGTAAAGCAGACTTTGCAAAAATTATCAAGGGAAGTTGTGTTGCAGAGTAACCAGAACTTGGCAATTTCAGTGGAATGGAGAAAAACAAGTTTACCAGTGCTCAAGGGCAGAAAGAGGAAACTGAGAAGTGGACACGAGGAGTGAATCCTTGAATGAAACCTTTCTTATAATGAAAAATGAGAGCTGAGATCTTAGACCAGCACAGGGAGGGGGGAGGAAGAGAGAGAGAGAGAGAGGGAGAGAGCAATATTTAGATGTAGCCTGGCTGTGTGGTCCTAGAGTAATATTTAACAGGAGATGGTCCCCTAGCTGTATTTGAGTGACTGGCAGAGTTAATCCTTGTAAAACTAATCAGCTGTACAGTGTAGCTTCATTGGGAGCACCTTCATTTGTGTGGTGGTTTTACCCAGCTAAACAGCCGACCTCCACCACAACCGCTCTCTCACTCCCCTTCCTCAGAGGAACAGGGGGAGAAAATATGATGGACAAGGACTCAAGGGTTGAGATAAGGACAAGCAGGTTGCTCACTAATTACCGTCACGGGCAAAACAGACTCAACATAGGGAGATTAGTATAATTTATTACTATAACTAGCAAACTAGAGCAGTGAGAAACTAAAAGCAAACTAAAAACACCTTCCCCCCATCCACCCTCTTCTACCTCCTCCCCCCGAGCGGCGCAGGGGAACGGGGAATGGGGGTTGCGGTCAGTCCGTATCGCCTCGTCTCTGCCGCTCCTTCATGGTCGCTCTCTGTTCCCCTGCTCCAGCGTGGGGTCCCTCCCACGGGATGCCGTCCTTCCCGAACGGGTCCTGCGTGGGCTTCCCACAGGCTGCAGCTCTTCAAGAGCTGCTCCAACATGGGTCCGTACCACGGGGTCCATCCTTCAGGAGCAAACTGCTCCAGCATGGGTCCCCCACGGGTGGCAGCTCCCACCGGATCACCTGCTCCTGCGTGGGATCCTCTCCACGGGCTACAGGTCTGGCTCGGAGCCTGCTCCTGCGGGGGCTCTCCATGGGCTGCAGCCTCCTTCAGGCCAGATCCACCTGCTCCACCATGGGCTCCTCCACGGGCTGCAGGGGAACTTCTGCTTTGGCACCTGGAGCAGCTCCTCCCGCTGCTTCTTCACTGACCTTGGTGTCTGCAGGGCTGTTCCTCACTCCTCTCACTCCCAGCTGCTGTTGTGCGGCAGTTTTTCCCTTTCTTAAATCTGCTCTCCCAGAGGCGCAGGCAACATCGCTCATTGGTTCAGGTCTGGCTAGTGGCTGGTCCCTTTTGGAGCCGATTGGAGCTGGCTCCCATTTGACATGAGGCAGCTTCTGGAATCTTCTCACAGAAGCCACCCCTGTGGCCCCCCTGCTACCAAACCTTTACCACATAAACCCAATACAACTTGCTAGGCTTTCCCCACACTGCCGTAATCCCATTCTTAGGAGACAGTCACCATTTTAGCAGATTGCCCTTGGAGCCTTGCTTTGTAGGCTTTTGCATGCTGCTGTTTTTTTCATCCAAAAGAATAAGAAAATGTCAGCTGTATCCGTCTTATTTGACAGGATGAGGCTATCCACAACCTTAGAGAAGGGCTTGGTAAGAAAACTTGTGAAAGTCCAGCTGGCATTTTCAGGAAGAGCCAAGGGGAGACCTAAGCAGGCGGGTATAATAGATTTGAAGTAAAAATGAAAAATACTTGTGCAATACTTGAGAAAGAAATGAACACAGTAGCAGACTGTTTTCTTGATGAAGTTATATAGGAGAGCATGTGTTTAGTAACCAACTGACCAGAGGGCATAGAAGAAGCCTTCAAAATGCCCCAGGAACATCTGTATTTAAGCTCTTCAAACAACTTACAAGTGACCTTTCTTTCCTCCCCAACCATGCTGAGAGTGTCACTGCCCATTGTCACTGTTCTCTTGGCTTGCTCTGTGCAGTAAGAAAAGCAATAAATGAGAATGTGATCTGTGCGGTTGTTCTTCAGAAGGGCAGCAGTTCAGCTGAGAAGTGGGTTGCTGCTGTTGCACAGAAAGCCAAGTGCAGCCACAGAGACAAGCAGCAGTGGTGATATCAGTAAAGCAATACTACAAATACAGATTTTTTTTAAAGGTTTGAGCAGAAAAAAGATCATTTGCTCTTAGCCAGAGGTCCTGTGTTGTGAAGGGCAACGTATTGATACCATGGTGGTGTCGTGGTTGTGAACACTGAACACCAAACATGTTTCTGGTGCTGTTAATCCTTGTGCGTTCAGCTATGTATTGGTGTTGCTTTGCTGTGCATTGCTGAGCTCCACATGCCTCTGTACTCCCTTTCCTCAAGTGGTAATAAAGCTGACTGGTGAATCTGCTTTGCAGGGGTGAGCAGGGATGGAGCTAGAGTGCTGGGGGAACTGAGCTGTTTGTGTTTGAGAATTTGGTGGAGAAGAAGTGTACTGTTGTAGGATAAGGGTCCATTTGCCATCTAATAGTGTAGTCTTTGATTATAAGGTGAGAGTGGAAGAGTACTGGCCGTTGGCCAACATTTTTATATTATTACAGATATGTATAGAGCTCCTTTCAGGTTTTTGGCCATCACCAGTTCTAGAGGGGATGATGGCAGAAGTCTCTGTTCATCTGAATGGCTAAGCGATCTGCTGTTTTGAAGGTAATAGGAGAAAATGGAGCCCTTGAGCAGGCCCTTAAGCAGACAGGTCCAGTCTATCCCCTTCTCTTGTTCTTGGGGGCTTCCTACTGGGAGCTGCTGTTTGTTTTGTAAATTAGCTGTTTTTTGGCTGGAGAAGTAAAGCTTGAAATGCCTAGTGTTCTGTTAGCTTAACTCATACTGTAAAAATATGTGGTTTCTGTATAGTTGGAAGGAATCGCCAGGGAGGAAAAAGACAATTTTTAGCGGTTTCATATTTTTCCTAAAACAAATCTGCTTACATTTGTGTTGGCTTGGTCTGTAGATCTAATAGAGTATTAGCTCTAATACTAATAAACCTTTTACTAAATATTTTGATACTATATGTAACTTTCTTTGTTTTCCAGGGCAGGAAAACCTCCACCTGGCTTACATCTGGATGTAGTCAAAGGAGACAAACTCATTGAGGTATGGAAGTAGATTTTATGTGTTCAGTGTATCATATACATAGGCACCAACAATAGAAAATTTCCCAGCATTTTCCCCACTTATTCAGAAGTATTTCCCTTCTCTCTGATGTTCATTATTTTTGAATCACTGTTTTACACTGAAACTTCTGAATGAAGTGAAGGAGTTTTCCTTTGCCTGTACCATCTGTCTCGTCCTACGCAGTGCTTCTATCAGTTACCTTCCTATTAGATGCAATGTTTGAACGGTTACAAAACTGCAGTGTTCAGCTTGCAAACGATTACACTTTGATTCCTGAATACTAAACCTGTCCTAGTGAGAAAGGAAAAATGTTTTTAAAGGAACTCAATAGTTGGCAGAGCCTTATTGCTTCCAAACTTAATTTTGGACTAAAGTTACCATTTCGTTTCCTACAAGATACTTGTATAGGTGGTATCAAACTGCTGCCGGAAGGCACCTTGTCTTACAAACTTCAGGAGCAGGAACTCAAATAACGTGGGGAAAGAGATCTCAAATACAAAAGAGTAAGAATAAAAATTCATGTCATACTGCTTGTTTGAGGTACTCATCTGGTCAGTTCAGTTTTTACATTGTTTTACAGTAAGGTTAACTAGGAATCCTGTATTTTACAAGATTGTATTTCATACTGTAGGACAGGGCAACAGCATGACTTTAATCCCATGCTCTGGATCTGCAGAGTGTTGTGATTAACACAGACATAAGTTACTTTTATTACAGCAAAGGAACTTGTCTCTTTCTCTATTTCATGTTCTGTATTACATCACTCTGTTGATAACTAGAGGTCTTATTATTGTTGTACTAATCAACATTCAGATTTTTCAAAAGGAGATTTTTCAATCAAAAGTAAGAAATAAAAAAGGCTTTTACCGTTGTTGACAGAGAGTACCCAAGCCAGTGACCCTATTTTAGCCATGGAGAGACTCCTAACCTTCAATTGGCTGAAACAGACAAATGTTTCCAGACAGCAAAAGCTTACAGAGTTGAGCCAACTCTTATGAACAGAAGCCTGGAAAATTAAGCTATCAATGTTAGATGAAGGACTTAGGGAACTTAGTCTTTGCTGGTTTGTGCTGTATGCTACCACAGGAGCATCAGACAGTATTAAGTGTTCCTTCTGTTGTCTAGCAGGAGAGATTTACTGTTTAAAATTTGAATAAGATACCAGAATATGCTTTGCAAAGGAAAGAAAATAGAGATCTTGCAAACAGGTATCTCACAAATAAACTTATATTTTCCAAGGCCAGAAACCAGTAAAATGAGGTTTTATTTATAGGAAAATAGTCCATAACTGTTGGTTTTACAGATTGTTTTGAGAGAGTGCTCTTAGTCCAGATTCGAAGACACAAACAATTGGCAAAGCCAGCATTGACCTCTGAAAGACCTTTGCTCTGCCTTAATTTGAAAGCAGCTAGATACTAACATGTTTACTACCTCTTCACAGTGCTTCATTAGATCATACAAGGCATGGATGAGTTGGCTCAGACCAGCTACTTGGACTGCATTGTAGCTGTCTTTCTCTGGCTCTTCCAAGGCACTGTAGCTTTCAACCTCATTGCATTTTCTGTCTTCAAACTGTGGTTAGTGTCTTCTGCTTCTCATGTTACTGTTGCATGTTCAAGGCCATTTTCAGAGGTCAGAGAGCTGTATTAGGACTGCTTCTCAGCTCAGCCTTCACACTGCCATCTTACCAGTAGCATCTGTGGTAATGGGTTGTACTTGGCATCAGGTTTTCCAGTATTTCTTTCAGGCTGTGTAATGAGATGCAGTGCGCAAAGCTTTTTTTTTTTTTTCTGGTATGTGGCAGGTAGCCAAACATAATGCAGCCTTCCCACCTGGGAGACTTATTCTATGAGACCAGCTTTTTCTTGTCATGTTTCTTTTGGATTTTGGAGAATGGAGAGCTTTAGGATGAAAGGGTTTATATGAAGCTCTCTGCTAAATTAATCCACAGACGTTATCATGGGAGACCTGGTCAGGACTGAAAAAAGGCAGCAGAATGCCATATTGAAGCTGGGAATGCACCATTGCTTTTGACAATGGATGAACAAATTCAATGTTGATAGACACAGTCCTGGTGGTGTCAGATTCTAAGGACGGATAGTTAGGCTGTGCTGCCCAAAGCTTTTGGATCTACAAAAGGCCCAAGTTGGCTTTGTAAGCCTGGCATCTCCGTCTGCATTGGAAAAAAAAAAAAGATGGTACAACATCCAGATTCCTTTCTCCTGCCATCAACTCTTTTGATAACCTAAAAAAAGGTTCTTTTTGCCATTGTACAGAGTACTGTCAACAGCCATTGCTAGCCTGCTATCCAAGTACTCAGGTTCAGTAGAGGATGTGATCACACAGAGGTTAGGGAATTACTGTCGTGTTCGTATTTCATCTCCTGAGTATCTGATGTTGGTTATCAGTGCCAAAGCAGTTTGCATGCCATACAGTGTGTACCATGTGCTGAGCACCGTGGCAAGTGGTTAGGTGCTAAAGTAAGAATGAAAAAAGCTGGCATGGCTGGGAAGTTCCAGCAGACTTGTACGATGCACCATGCCTGCTTGCTCGTATGGTTGTTTTGTGGCCTTGCACATTGTCTCTTGTAACCACCATAACTGAGAAATTAAGTTAGCACCTATATACAGTGTACTGTGTGTACGTATCGGAACTGTGCAACAAATGAAGAGCATTTGAATCTGATTCCTCCTCTTCTTTTTTTGGTTTGGGATGTGTGATGGATAGTTTCTCTGTCCTGTGTCTTTTATGGTAGACAGCAGTAACCAATTAAGAACATTCTTAAATCTTTGTGGATTATTAAGCACTTGATACTAACCGAGCCATCTGTCTCCCAGGCCTTGTACAGAGGTCTGAGGTATACCTTGTGATTGCTGGGTCTGAAAAGTGCAACATTAAAACAAGCCATGAAGTGTTTAAGCTCAGTGTATAAAGGATGACACTGGGTTATAACTCAGAGGCACAAAAATTAAGAGAAACATTACAGTGAAGGCAATAAAATGATTTTCTTTGTTGGTGATTTGTTGCAACATTTCCAATTTCTAAATTTGTTTCAGTCTTTGCAAAATCTCTTGAACTGCTGTTTAATGAGTGCAAATGAAAACCTGTGGGACATCTACTTTGGAGTAAATTATGGACAAGAATGAGAAGTTTCTGGAAAAATTTTTATGGTACTTGAAATCATAAGAGAACTGCTTGTGGATCTGAATACTGAAATGTGGAGTAATGGGTCAGCTTCCGAAGATCCATTTATTTATATCACAGTTGTTTACATACTCTTTTGATTACACAGAAAGTAAAGTTAGTACTCATCTTTCCCATAGTGAAATCACAGATGTCACTGGTAGAAAGGTATTGAATTTGGAAAGACTCAGAGGGCTGAACTGAATGAGTAAGGTACTGTGTAATACTGGTCAGAAATTCATTGCTGTAAAGTTGGATCCCCACAAAACCTAACTAACCTTTCTCAAAAGATGCATTACAACAAATTCTATTCACAGATCAGTAGCTGGATGAAACAGTTGTCTGTAATCTTAAGGGAAAATAACTGTGGTGAGAGACTAATGGAATGCTAGGTGTTGATTAAGGCTTGCAGGGAAAAGCATAGCAAAAGTCTGCTAGCATGAAGAATGTACATGGAGGAGAGAGAGTGAAATCTATTTACCAGTGGAACTGATAAGGGAAAAAAAAAAAGTACAATATTCAACCAAGAAGAAGTGTGGAAACCATGTATTTGTTTAAACTCTTTGTCAGTGGCTCATACCTTCTGGTTAATTCTGAAGGGAGGGTCTTGTGAAAACCAGTATTTGTAAAGAGACAGTGATTTAAAAAAAAAAAAAAAGCACCCAAGTGAGACCAGAGTCCAGGAGACTATTCAGGAGACTATTTGACTGTTTCAATATATTGATTTATTGTTTTATTTTTTTATCTGAATTATATTGAACCTTCAAGGTATGCATTTCCCCACCAGACACAAGTAGATTTAAAGAAGAGACCCACATGCTTTAGATTTCCTGATCAGAAGAATATCGTTGTTCACTTTCATTTTGCCTTTGCACCTCATTTGTCACCAGATAATGTGTTTGAAGGTGGATTTCTGATTAAGCTGTGATTCCTGTCTTATCAAGTGAGATGTGGACTGCAGTTAAAGTCTATGCGTTGGTGCTTTTGTGGATTTTGTCTGCGTTTGTGCCACTGGGGGTACTGATGAAGTTGTCATTCTCTATCTAGCTGTTTTTTTCCACAGAGCTATTGAGTGTGGGGAGCTGATGGATACACACACAGCTTGATCACCTAAATCTTGTTATTTCAAAACAGCAGACCAAAAGTAGATTTTCCAAAGCATTTACTCTCATGAAGTCATGCTTCAAAGTGTATACCTTGTGTTAGTTGGGAATAAGACGCTGGTAGATTATTATCTGAGGGTCCAAGGAATTGTGAAGTCCTCATGATTTATAGTAGCATGGAGTTAATTGAGTAGTTCAATTAATTCTTCTAGTGACCTAAAAGAGAATAAACATACAGAAATGCATTAAGTACTTATTACTGAATACCAGATTATGAGAACTTGCAGCATGGGGGTGATAAATGTTCAGCAGAACGATGCAAATCCAGCCTAGAAAATGTAGAATGCATCTGGGGAAAAATCAGTGGAGAAGTGATATCTGAAAGCAGCAGTGCTTAAAGGCTTGAAGTTAGTTCATAATCAGTAGGCAAGTAAGTAGTCATGGTTTTGCAAGGTGATTTGTAGAAAACTAGGTCCTTGGAATTTCTGTCTTCAGACAAGGCGAAGGAATACAAATGCTGTGTCATGTTGGATGCTGTCNTAAATGTTCAGCAGAACGATGCAAATCCAGCCTAGAAAATGTAGAATGCATCTGGGGAAAAATCAGTGGAGAAGTGATATCTGAAAGCAGCAGTGCTTAAAGGCTTGAAGTTAGTTCATAATCAGTAGGCAAGTAAGTAGTCATGGTTTTGCAAGGTGATTTGTAGAAAACTAGGTCCTTGGAATTTCTGTCTTCAGACAAGGCGAAGGAATACAAATGCTGTGTCATGTTGGATGCTGTCTCACAGAATCACAGTCACAGAATGGGCAGGATTGGAAGGGACCTCTGAAGATCATCTAGTCCAAACCCCCTGCCGAGCAGGATCACCTAGAGCACGTTGCGCAGGATGGCTTCCAGGCGGGCTTTGAATGTCTCCAGAGAAGGAGACTCCACAACCTCTCTGGGCAACCTGTTCCAGTGCTGTCACCCTCACAGTAAAGAAGTGCCCCCTCATGTTGAGCCGGAACCTCCTGTGCTTCAGTTTGTGCCCATTGCCTCTCGTCCTGTCACTGGGCACGACTGAAAAGGCACCGGCTCCATCCTTTCAACACCCTCCCATCAGATGTTTGTATACATTAATGAGGTCTCCCCTCAGTCTTCTCTTTTCCAGGCTAAACAGGCCCAGCTCTTTCAGCCTGTCCTCATATGACAGGTGCTCCAGTCCTCTAATCATCTTAGTAGCCCTCCTGTGAACTTGCTCCAGTAGTTTGCTGTCCCTCTTGTACTGGGGAGCCCAGAACTGGACACAATACTCCACGTGTGGCCTCCCCAGGGCTGAATAGAGGGGGAGGATCACCTCCCTTGACCTGCTGCCAACACTCTTCCGAATGC
>VXAL01000402.1:71023-81637 GCA_013399475.1 Chauna torquata | reverse complement strand
TTTTACTGTTCATTTCTGTCTAAGATCAGGCAAGAGAAATTTTATCCAAAAAAGATAATTTTTGGAGAATGATGCAACCTACAGAAATCTGAATGGTCGTTATTGCAGTGCTGCCAGGATAAAAATATGCTCTGATGCTGTATGCAGCGTTCTTTTCTGCATGCAGAAATTCCAGTTTTCGTGACCAAATTTCAGATCATCTAAGGGACTCCATTTTAAGTCACAGAGACTGTTTACAAGAAGAATTCATACCCAGCCTCGTATAAAGAGTTTTGGTGTAAAAATAAAGCATACAGTTTTGCACATTATGCCCGATCATACGTGTTGTTCCCAAGAAGTCTGTGGGTTGTCTGCACGAATAGGACTGAGCAGTCTCTGTCAGTGACCACAAACACATGTTCTCCTTTGCCATAGAGCTGGCTGCCAGCTTCCCTGCTGGCAACCTGTCCAGATGTTAACCCACTTAAGGAGCCTGCACTGTGGCTCTAAAACATTCGTGCTGTCTAACCAAAAGGCAAGGTCTATGCTAAAAGCAGTCAGGGTCACTTTTAATAGACAATACAGGCAAATGGGCAACTTCCACTCAAAAACCAAGGGCTGCAGGCAGATGGACCTAAGGGAAGTGATCTTAAGCAGTGTAGCTCCTTGTCCCTCCAGGTGTCTGCCAAAACTACCACCTAGTAGGTCTGTCACCTACAGATGTCGCCAAATCCAGGCAAAATTAGTCAGCTTACCTAAAATGCCAGGTTAGCTGAAATAAGACTGAAACAGCATGATAGATTTTATGATCAGAAAAGCCTGAGTTGGAGGAAACATTTTTGGATGCTCTGTCACAAAGCTGCTTTAGGTTCATCATGTGTGGGAGCATGAGCCTAACCTTCTTGAATGCCCCCTTTTTCTTTTTTTTTTAATTTATTTATTTTACCATGAAGAGACTGTCTGACATGAGAGGCTCGTCCACTTGGCTATTTGAAAGCAAAGCTGTCATCACAATCAGGCCAGTAACCTATTTACTGTAGAATCTTCTTTACATGGAAACTGAAGGAAGAAAGGTGAGCATGGTTCTCTGTAAAGGAGACCACCCATAGTCTCACTGAGCTTTTGTTGCATGTGACAAGAAACATCACGCCTAGGAAGGCATGAGCAGCTAAGCAGCTTCCTTCCCAGAACATAAACTCAAGTTCCTGTACCAGCAGCCTCCAGTTCATAGAGAAGGTGTAGGAGGCAGCTGGATCAAGCAGGATCCGTCAGGTCAGTTTAAACGGTGGCTGGCTTCAGTCAAGCAATTTCAGTGGTGACTTGGTGCTCTAGGTAGCTCTTATCCACTTAGATAACTCTGCAGAGAAGGGAGCTTTTGGTCTGTTTTTTTCTTTTGCTTTGCTGAAAGTTTAAAGCCCAGTTGGCCATTTTTTTAATTAGCAATTGAATTGCTAAGAAAACTTATTCTACAGATCACCATGACTATATAAATCATGCCTTTTTGTTCTCTGTTACTAAGTTTTCCAAGGTGCAAATGAATCCTTATTTACCTATCCTACCAGTATATTATCTGGATTTTTCAGGAGCCAAACAAGTGTTAGTGAAGTCACAATGGTATTATAGGGCTCGCTTCTTTGCAAGGAAGGTTGAAATTTGGTTTGCAAGCTCTAGAGCAGTTCAGCCTCAGACAAATATCCTACCTTAGGGTTGTGCAGCTGGTCATGCCTGAGAGATTAAGGTTTTTTTTGTAAACATGGTGTCTATATACCCCATAGGTACTTCTGTCTCTTTGCATTTTGATCTGTTTAAGCTCTGTGGTGCCTTGCAGTCTGAACAGCAAAATGACTGACTGTTCCCATCAGCCTGTCACTTGGCTCCAGCTGTTCCCTTAAGCCGCAGCGCACTGCCAAGTGAGATTGTCCAGCACGGTCAGTGTTTTCATTTATTCCTTTATTCATTTCCCAGGCACTCAGCAATACCTGAGGAAGGCAGCAAGTGGAGCTTATTTTGGGGTTAGGGAGAAACTTTGGGAGAAGAGAAAATGATAAGATGTGATTGGGTTTACCCATTATTCATATTCTAGACACAGGACTCCCTTTTGTTAGCCCATTTTTTACCGAGCTCTAAGCAGTTACAATCATTTATTCCCTGATTCTTTCCATTGTAAGACTTCGTTCCCTCCTAATTAGAACATAGCTGAAGGTTAACTACATAGCTTGATTTATACCGTCAGCAGTTACTGCCCTTGGAGTATTTCAAAGAGTTCAGCCAAAATAGCTGCAATGTTTTCATCAAAGAGGCTTGAGGAAAGTATGTGTGTCCACAGTAACACCTTTTGGTGATTTTTGAATAGTTCTGTCTTCAGGGTCCAGTTTTTGAAAACCTTGTGAAGGATGGCTATCATAAGGAGTGATAAGTGCTTTTTCTGGAAAGTAAGCAGTTCAGTACAGAAGATAATTTTAGCTGCTAAAAATATCTCAGTATGCTACTGTGAAAAGTATCCCCTCTTTTAAGGATGCGTATGCCTTGACTGGAGCTACGCTCCCTGATCATATACTGCTACAGACTGCAGGGACTCTGAAAGACCTGCCCTATAAATGATTGAGTTCAGCTGCCCCCAGCTACGATTAGGGTGTAAGGCAGGGAGTCTTGGTTTTCTTGTTCTCTGCCAAACTCTCCAACTTGTTTCCCCCTCATAGACACCAAGATGGTATCTATGGAGGTCTTGGGGGGGGGGGCTAGAGAAAGCTGAAGAGACTGAGTTTCTAGAAGTGGATTGAGTTGGAAGGAACAAGCTAACCAGGACCAGAAGGAGAGAGGCTGGCATGAGCAGGAAGTTGCAACAAGGTGGTGTGGGGACTGATTTGAAGCTGGAAGGGAAAAGAGGCTCACAAAATTGAAAAGAGGAACCGGGAGGTAAGGAAGAAACTGTAACCAAATTGATAAGGGGAAAGGGGGAGTGGGGTGAAACAACTATGTCCATCAGTGTTTCCAGGCTGGGTGTACAAGTCAAGCTTTGTGATTCCTCTGCAGTCAGCAAACATCTGAAAACCCACTAGCAAATCACCTATTCTCTTATAATGTTGGTCCTCAGAAAATGACAGCGTATTAGTGTTGTCAGCTATTCCATTAAGATAGGTGTCAGAAATCTGTGTAATGGATCACAGATGCTCAAAAGCCGTTGACTAACCAGATAGCTGTTTGTGTGCCACATGATAAAATTTCTGTATTTTTAATGTGCTCTTTCAAAATCCAGGAACTCTCACAAAAAAAACACAACTGATTTCAAACAGTACTAGCGAAGCTCAAAGTCAAACATGCCAAATCAAGGAAATGTTAGAATTAAGGTTGCCTTTGGAACTTCCATTCATAGCTTTGCTCTGTCTTTTGATGTTGTTTTTAACTATTTGAGTGCATGCTGCTTTCTAACGCCTTGGCTTTGATGCTGCACATTTAGTATTCTTTAGATGTGTGTTTTGTGTACATCTAGAATTAAGTCACTTTAATGTAAGCCTTCTTTTCCGTCTTTTTTCCCCACTTTTTTTTTTTCTGGAACACTTAAAAAAAAAAACTCTTCTGAGGGAAAAACTCAAGAGGCTGAAACCTTCTAGAAACACAGACCCCACTTTTCTACTCTTCCCTGTGCTGAGTGCTAGAAATAAAGTAGCTTGAAAGACTTGCCTTTGAGTTTATCCTGCTTTGGGGATCTTTTCAGAAGTATTTAAGTAGTTGTAGGACTGCAATGTTCACACTGTCAGTTCACACTGACATATGGACTGCTGTAAATCCCATCTTCCCCTGCAACGGAGCCTTTTCTGGAAAGCCTCCCACAGGGAAAGGTACCAGCAGCTGCTGAGAAGGGCACCGCGTATCCAGTCCTTCCATATAGCAAGTTGTGTCAGCTTTGGCTGACAAGAGATGGACATGCTTTTTGTCTCAGGCACCACACAATGGCCTCCTGAAGCCAACAGCTGGCTAACTTCACCCACAGGGAGAGTTTTCAGCCTACAAATGTGGGCTTTAGTCCCTGTTTATTATACAAAGGTAATTCTGCTGTGAGCTCCAGGAAGGTGCCTTCCCTCCAAACACTGACACTTCATCACTTACCCTGAGCACATTGCCCAAGCCAGAGGCTGGTAAGCCCCAGGTGCCTTCATAGGATAGCGTGAGGATGCACTGTCAGCATGGAGGACTGGTTTCTCTCTATATCTTGTGTGAGGCTTACTGAGGGCTGGGGGGCAGGGAGGAGAGTGTTAAATGACGATCTAATCTCTTCTGAGGTTTTAAGGGGAATATTTTAAGTGCTGCAAGATCTAAACAAACCCCCAGCCATTCTCAGTACAGAAACCTTAATTCTAGCATTGTAACAATGTTGTATCCCACCTGACAGCACAGGGCAAGCAACGTGACATACAGTCAAGGACTATAGTACACTGAAAGTAACTACACTTCACCCACAATGCTTTTCCCCTGGGTAAAAATAACATGTGGTTTTGCAGTGGAAATATTTTCTGCATCCTCTGATACACAGGTGTCCTGTTTTAGACCAAGGATCCATTCAGTGTGGAAATGCAATTAAAATGTTTTTGTAGTATTGAAGTGAAAAGTTACTTTTTTTCTTCCCTGACACAAAAAGCCAATCATCAGTATTACACTGAGACGTTATTTTTCTTCAGTATGTGGCTAACACAGAGCCAGAGAGCTGTGTAAGAGAGCACTGCAACAACAGCAAAAAGTAACCATGGAAAATGGAAAAAAATCCTCTGTCAGTGGTTCAGAGCTTTACCTATACGGGAGCAATTCCAGATCATGCAATCTGCTTCATTAGCCTGCTCAGCTTCTCAGTGTGCTATTAAGGTTCAAGTTGCTTAACAAAACTGGGGAGATCAGAATACGCCAATCAAATTCAGAATAGCTTGAACAGTCTCTGGTATAAGTGGCTTACGTAGTTCATTGTAGATTGATGCAGGGAAACTGCTGATAGAGACAAAACATACAGGATATGATTTCAAAGCCCCTGGAGCTGTAGGATGAGAATTCTGTAGCAGAAGTCCTTTTACTTAGACAAAGTAAAAATAAAATATCTTATGTAGGATATAAGGAGGTTTGAATTTAAATCAGTGAAATGATGAAAGAGACCAACAAAGCAGCATTTTGAACAGTTCAGCACAGGCTTTCTTTCCTTGTGTAACCACTAGATCCTAGGGAATGTTTAATTTATGCAGTCTTTAGTCAAACTGTTTTCGCTTTACAGTAGTTAGCTGTAGAGTTGAAATTGCAGGCAGGAACCTTTCCATCAGTTTCCATGGGCCCTACACTGAATGCACAGTGAACAGAAAGGCACAACATATGGTTCAGAATCTAATTTGAGAACTGACAAATGGCAAACCTCATTAAATACAGGCTCTCCGTTGTAGCATGGGGTCACATGTTCTGGCACACAACCACACCGGCAAGGAGCTGGAGGAAAAGTAGGTGGCAATGAAGGAGAAATTGGGCACAAAGAGGAGGAGGGTGTTCTGATGGATAATCAAATAAGCACAGGTGCCAGCTGAAATGGTGTGACCACAAGCCCTGGATCAGTAAAGCACTGCACTGAGTTGGACTGAGAGGGCTGGGAAGGTAAGCCTGTTGCTGTCATGATGTTCATTCAGAGAGGATGACAAAGATCAAACAATGCTTGGACAGTAGCCTTGAAGATGAGCTGAAAACTGGAAATATGCATTGAGCTGAAGGCACACAGTATGTTCAAGTTGTGGAAAGAAAAGTTTAAGTGATTTGATCACTGTCCACAGATACCTATATGGGCAGAAACTACCAGACAGAAGACTTTAATGGAGCAGGAAAGGTATGAAAAGATCCAGTGATTTGGAGCTGAAAATTGAAAGCAGGACTTGCACTTTAGTCTGCGAAAGTAATTAACTTTTCAGCTTACCTTGTCACTAAGGAATTGTTGCAACTTTTAACGAAAGAGTGTATCTTTCAGAAATACTTTTCAGTTCAACCACGAATTTTTGACCTTGGTGCTGTAAGAACTGCAAGGTAAAGCTTTTGGGGCAGTATTCTTTATATTTAATATTTGGAAGACTTAGCCTCAGAAAAATCCTACTTTCAGATAAGTATCATAGAGGTGATGTAGAACAGGAAGAACAAGCCTCAACCTGCCTATGTAGAACCTAGGAAACTGTGTTGCACTCAAGCAACCTGGACTTTGGCCTTCAAGGTACTGTTCAGTTTAAGTGCCGTTTTAATATTTATGATTCCAGGTTGTTAGTAAACTGTATATTTGAAAGGAGAAATTTTATATTCTATAATACAATAAAGTTTTTCATTACTACTTTAAATGAAAAACTCAGCCTCTGACTAGAAACACAATAGTGCTTGCTTACTGAAGATTTTATCAGTATGTCCTGTAACAGTCCGCTTTGAATCAAATTCCTTCACATCTCCTCTCTATGAGTACCTAATGGCCAAACTTTGAACTGCATTAAGAATTTGATGTTTCTAATTGAATCTCTTCCTTGCTAATGGCAGGGTGTTGCCTACAATAGAAGGTATTCTTTATAATTCCCTATTTTTCTGTCTTTCTGGTAAAATCTGAAGTAATTCCATAATTCGCATTTCCAGCAGTAGAAAAATTTAGGATCTCTAAAGTTCCTCAAAACTGAATTCCAGCTTCTGAGTCTAGAGTTTCACTTTCCTTATTTGGTGTGTTTACTTGATCTTGATGTAAAATGACTGAGCCTTTAGTCTGTTAGGAACAAAGGTAAAGCAACCACATGTTGGGACCCCAACATGCTGCACAGATGAAAACTGGCGTTTTCTAGGTAGAGGTAGCCCTGACTTTGCACCTACTGTTTGTATATTGTCCCAGCACTGGTACGCATGCACCCCTGTCAGTGATGAACAGAAAGAAACTGTGAAACTGGGATGTGTTGGGGAGTCTGTTTTTATTTTTTTCTTTCCAGCCTCATGCGCAGTGCTTTTCATATCTTCCTGTTTTTCATTGTCTGACTTTGGTTTGTGCGCTCAGTCATGTTGCTGTTATTCCACTAACTTTTACAGGCCCTTTTGGAAAGGCAGCACGGGTTCAGTTCTGGCCTCAGCTTACCTGACAGCCCCAGGTCTTGTGCTTTCTAGGTGGTGTCATGGCTGCGATCTGAAATGTTCTTTGTTGTCTTTTTCTCTTGGATTTATCTAGGGATATAATTAAGCTGAAGTCCCCACACCACCTCTATTTCTTCTGCCTGCTGCAGCATTCTCGGTGCCGTGATATGACCACCAGTGTCCTTTCTTAGGCATGTTGTGTAACTTCAGTTCTAGGCATCCATCCACGGTGTCCTCTTCTTTATTCTTCCTGTCTGACAGTGCTTCTGCTGTACAGCACATAGCTCTGCTTGGTTTTGTATATTATTTGCTGTGAAACATCCATATATAGGAAGGGTTGTTCTGAATACAGACCTGTGGCAAAGTGGTTGGAATGGTTTTTGCTCTTTCTCACAGTAATTATTTTATTTTCCTAGCAACTGACTGTTTATGAATATTGAAACATGAGCACCACAAGTGATTCAGGAATGTCCTCTGCCGACATTCCCCATAACACCAGTGTTGTGCAAATCAACCAGGAAGCGTTATTTGTGGGTTGTTTTTTTTTTTTTTAAACTTCAAGGGACTTGCCTGAGGTATTCCTTTTCCACTGCCGTGTTGCCCCTTAAAACCTCTTGCTATTTCTTGGTTTTTATTTTCTCTCTCACACCTTCCTCTGTGCAGCTCTGAGACAGCATCCAGATGGTGTGCTCCTGAAATGAGTCCTTTCTGGAAAGAGCCTCACTCTTGTCACTCACAAGAGAATGAAGCTGGCCTGAAAAAGGGCTGCAAAGCAGAGAGGGTTTTTTTCCTTTCACTGGCACTTAGGACCTGTATAGACCTAAACTATATATATTTACTTATTTATCTGTGTGCGTGCATATGTAAGTATATAGATATATAATTTGTGTTTGTGTGGAGATGCATACAGACAAATGAACTGTGGAGAATATTAGAGACAAACTTACTGTTTACTGCTTCCCCCCTCTCTGTTTTAAGCAAGCAGCCTATGTTTTCAGAATACATCTTCTGATCTGAAGCATTACTGGTATTTACAGTACATCCTATTGGTTTCAAATGGAACCCACAATTTTCTAAGTGTGACAGGTATTCAGACTCTGCCTCAAAGGAGTAAACCGTGTATATCTGCCTCAGAAGCTTTTTCAGTGGCTAGGCAGGTGGCTCTAATTGTTCTTTCACTTACACCATGAGTACCTTCCCAGAGGTATGGGAAGCTGCCGCTCATAAAGTTTGTCTGAGAGAAGCACGAGATTCTTAATGGCGATATTTCAACGCCAGTTTTGCACAGGCTGGACAAAATTAGACCTAGTTTTCTAAAGACTCCTGATATGCATTGGGAACTTTACATTCCTTTTAGCAAATTTCTTTTCTGTGGAGATTTCTTGGTTTATAAACAAAAGCTACTACCATGCAATATTTCTAGAGAACTGAAGCTGTATTTTTCAAATTTGAATTATTTCAGATGCATGTAGTCTACAAATGGAAATTCCCCCACAAACCATAAGACGCTGATGAGTTTCTCCACTGAAGAGTTAAATGAGTCAGACCACAGTCTATCCAGTCATAACAATTAGAGGCAGAAATCATTAATAATTTAATTTAATTATAACCACTCTTTTGACTGTGACTGGTGTAGAAAATTGCAAATACGAAATGCCTGCATAATTATTATTCTGAAGATCATTCAGGACAAATAAGCCTGAAAAAGATGTTAAATCTCTTAAAGGACTTAATTATTTTAAAGTCATACATTAATTAAGGTGTTTATTTATTAATCCTTAGAAATTGAATTCTGTACTCAAAATAAGTGCTGTAATTTTCTTGAGTAAGTGCAGCGTTTCTCATATATGAGAGGTTGAATTGCTCAACCTTAACTTTAGAATTGTCTATAATAACTTGAGGGATGCTGATAATTAACTCGCTCAATAACTTCTCTAAGCCTCCAGCAAGTTTTATGGCTCTAACATCTCCCTTTTTAAAAATCTTGTTCTTGGCCTAATTTATTTGGGTCATTTACCAGTCATTGTCTGCTGCTTCATTTTTTGCTAACCCTGATTTATCCATTTGGAATTAAAGCAGGATGAAGATGGAATTGATTCCGTGGCTCTGGGTGCATGCCAGCTATCACAACAATTTGAAGTACTTTGGTATTTGTTGTGTGGCTCCTCTGGAGGATACCCTGCTCACAAATGTGAGGGGTTGGGAGGTCCACTACTCCCACTGCTTTATTTCCCTCCTCATGTTGGCCCTTTGAGTGTAGGAGGTAAACTTCACAGACATTCTTATACAACCATAGCTCTCCCTGAAATATCTTTGTGAGTCAGGGTTTTGGCTATCATCCTACTTCTATGCCTAAAAAAAAAAAATCTAGACAGTATAAAAATCAGGCTGCAGGTTTGTGATTTTGTTATTTACCTCCTGTGTACATCTTATTCCCTTCTTTATATTCCGCTCTCTTGGGACACCTGTATAAAACTCACATTGAGCACTTCATCCTCAAACAGAGAATAAACTCTAGTGGATATTTAAAAAGAGCTGATTTTTGGTTCAAGTCTTTTTTTTTTTTGGTAGAAATTGGAGTTAACTGCACTGAAAAGTAATGTTTTGAGGTGCATGAAGCACTATAAACAGATTAGTAAAGAGGTCTGAAAGAAACTTGTGTTTTAGATTAAGACAATGAATAGCATAAGAGAAGCCCCAGGCTTTTTCAGGCTTTTTAATCCTTGCAGGTTCCCTCTAGCCAAAAAGTTTACATTGCCTTCTGTGCTGCAGTGCCCAGGGAAAAACAAGAGTCCTGGCTCTTCAGCAAAAATACAGCAATCTCACTGCAGATGACAAAATACAAAGCCACAGTTCTGCAACAGCAAGCTACAGAGCTGCCTGGCAGGGCACAATCTCAGGAAATCAAGAGTTGCCTTCCACATTTGGTTGGAAGCACTCTTTCCCTCTTTCCCTTTCCCTCTTTCCCTCCACTTTTTTTCCCTCAGTGGTCACGCAGACTGTGAGAACTGTTACTGCACCAGATGGAGCAGATTTAAATTTCATATGGGAAGTAAAATATTGGGTAAGAGAATGTGAATCGCTTTAATGCTGTGCTGTGGTATAAAGGTTAGCATTCACTCTCCGTCACTCTGCTCCTTGTTACATACAAGACCCTCCACTGTAGTTGTAACCAAGGAGCGCAGAGTACCGGCAGCTGAAGCCATTTTAAATGTTGTCCCCTAAATGGCCGGTATCTTCTCCCACACCATGTTATCTATGGGTTATCTGAAGGCTCTTCATAGAGAGCTTTAATAGTTTAGTGGGGTGTCTCTGGCCCCAATATGTTGCCCCTCTTCAGAAGGCAGATGTTGTCCTCTTGGTTACAAATGCAACAGTGGAGACTGACAGGTATCCCCAGCTGCTACAAAGACCAATGGATGGGCCCAATTGCATGCGGCCGCTCAGTGCCGGTGGCATGTAATGTCTGGGTAGAAGTTGGCTGTGAAAAATAATTGCCTCTATTTGATTGACTTTCTTGTTTATTCT
>VXAL01000402.1:33006-68797 GCA_013399475.1 Chauna torquata | reverse complement strand
GAGATTTACAGCAGTTTCTGGGTTGCCCAGCTGTTGTATCCTTCCATAAGCTACTACCCTACACAAGCTAGCAAGTGATCAGCACCCCTCTCTCTTCACTGCCCCATGCTCCAGCATCTAATTTCTGTTAAAAAAAAAAATTATTCAAAGTGTAGACTTTACAAAAATAAGTTTAACAAAAATGAAAATATTCTCCATTTTGAATGCATGTGAAGTAGTCTACATGGGAAATTAATTTTACAAAATTGAATTCGTATGACTGATTGGTGAATTTTGGATCAAAATGGCAGCACTTAGAATCAAAGTAAGGGTGCATGGTTTAGCTGGAAAATGAAAGCCATAACTGGGTGTGTCCTTAAAAATAGACTTAGAAGCCCCGATTTTTGAATGCTGTCTGAAGTCAAACCTTATCCCTTCCCTATTCTTCTGTCTTGTCACAGTTACAACTCATATGTACATCCCTATGATTGTATAGCACATATTATGACACCTTATTTTCCACATCTCGGTATCCTTCAGGTATCTTGGGGTTAACAGAAGTGAGTAAAGGCTATTTTTGACACTGCCTGAGAGTTCATTTTGATTATTCACAGATGAATCAGCATGTCGTCATCTCTGTAGGTCTAGACGTAAGAAAGGTATAATATCCAACCCCATGCAAGTCATGACTGCAATGAAAGCCCTTTATCTGAGCAGTGTGAAAGCACATTCACTCAGGAATCAGATGCAGGTTCAGAAGCAGTCAAGTAAGAGCAGCTCAGCTAAAGCTCTGGGGAAGAAAAGAAAATGCTGGCCTGAAATACTTTGAAATATAAATAACAAGACCAGTTTGGGTTGCATAAGCATATGCTGAATGACATGTGAAAAAATAACCTATAAAAAGCAGGAGTCTCTATTTCCCCAAAGGTAAGGCCATTCATGGCAGTTTAAGCCCTTTCTTGTTCAACTCTGCTATACCTGCAAATGCCATCTTTACCGACAAATATTCACCGCACCAGTGTCATCAGAAGAAAGGCTCATGGGCATCTATCTATCTGTATTTATTTAGTCAACAGCTTCAGTATTTTCCTTTTTCAGTAAACCTCACCTGACATTACAAATGCAAAAGCTGAAAGATCACTAGGGATTGTAGAGCAATGCAAATTTTACAAACAGGGTCAGGTATTGTCTAAAACTTATCAGATTTTCAAGTCCTGCAGGGCGGTTGATGTACATTAAAAGAGATTTCCACAGAAATCTGTAGACTTTGCAAGACCATCCTTCAGCATTTTTCAGTGGAAAATGATGTTTTAGCTGCTCCAACTGTAATGGGATTCCCTGCAGTGCTGCATAACCTGCAACGTTTGGTCAGATTACTATCTCAAGGGCAGAATTTTCTTCAGTGAAAACAATAGTGTTTCAATGGCATGGATAAAATATAAGATACTGGAATAATACATGGAGAAAAAGCTGATATTATTTTAAAATAAAATCAATTTCATAAGTAGGAGACTAAAGTATTGCTCCTAACTTCATAAGATAGCTGCAGTGCATGTTAGAAGATGTGAAAATCGGGGAAGACTGTAACAGGCTATAAAGAGTAAATCTAACAGTCTGATTTGCTCATCAAAGGCTTATATTGCAGTACAACCCCCATTCTTACTCTGTGAAAAGTCCTCAGGTGCCTTGTGTAGGGTATCTGTCTTAAACTATTTACATTTAATATATTAAGCCATATATTCAAGTTATGGAAACCTTTTGTATTAAAACTAACAGTTCATTGCGTCTGTAAGTACTACCATGTCTATGATAATAATATGTTAAAACAGTTGGTGACCCAACAAAGCAACGTTGACAGATGCAACTTGTCCATCCAGAGAAGATCCCTGTGATACTATCTGTCCAATCTGGGCCACATCACTATAAGACACCTGAAATATATATATACAGTGAGAGAGAGACTGGCAAGTAAATGATAGTCAACATGGCTATTTCTAAAGTTTTTGTGAAAATAGTCAAAGATGAGAGCATATCTGGAGAGGGACCAATTATAACCCTGCACACACATGCATAATTTACAGGATTCAAGAAGCAGTAATGATCATTCTTTTAACACAGCGTAAGTCTGCCGAGAGAGGTGAACACATCAAAAACACGCAGCATGAAATTTTAAAAAATCTTTGACTAGTTTGGCTTTGGGGAGCTTGTCAGATTATTAACTTTACTTTAACCTAATTTTAATTTTGTTTAATGTGATTCCTTGTTCCATGAAGCTCTTTGAAGGAATGTTGTTTATGCAAATAAACTACATGGAAAATTGGTTTTATAACTAAATGACAGTTGACAGACTAGACTGTAATAGCCAATTGGGAACTTCTAAAGCATAATTTGTTTACTCAGTAGTACAAATTGCATAGCTGTGATTATTAGGGACAGTAAATATCTTTATAGTGGCTATTTTAATTAGCAGAGTCCTACGGCTGGATCTCAGTCCCTGCTAAGACTCTTTTGTGCTGCTCCAGTGCAAAAATAGCCTCAATCCTTATTTCAGTACTTGCCCTATTTAATAGCTCAGAGGAGCTGGAATAATGAAGGTCAGATTTATCCCATTCATTTCCTACCAAAACAATGCTTCTTGCTTGACTGTTTGTACAAAGAATAAATCTTTCCATTTTTATCCTCACTGTCAGCTATAACTTGTCTTTTTGCTTTCATCTGACTCCATAGTTCTTTTGTTCTGCCAGGGATGCAAGTCCTTCAAGAAATCCCTCTTCTCCCAGATCTTAAATTCTACTCCACTGTCAGATCTTTGAAATTTTTTTAGAATTTCCTGCTTCATTTGAATTTCAAGTTATTTTTGTCATAGACTTCTACAGAATCAAAAACAAAACAAAACTCTATACCTGCTACACCTGTAAGTAATATAATAACCTTCTCACATCTTCACGTAGAAATATGGATGCTAGGCAGGGAGAAAGCTATTGCATATGTTGCCATTTTCCTGCCAGTACAAGATTTTGCCTGCTGACAACAATTTAAAATAGCACATTAAGAAATTACGCAGCATGGACCCTGCAAGTTCTTGGCCTTACTGCTTAGCTCCACTCCTATCCTGTACCATGATCCTATAATTCCTTGAATTAATTAAATTGGGAGGCAGGTAGCTAAAGATAGATATACCACATATTGTAGGTGGCTCATTGTAACTTTCTTAAATGAATATTCCAGATATTTTACAAGAGGATCCACTGCGAGAATTGTAGTGTTCTCTCTAAGCTGAGGAAAAATTATGACTGACACATACTTAAACATCAGTTTAATTTCTGAAAGCTTGGTATTCCCAAAGATACTTTTATTAAATGATCTATGTTTGATTGTTGCTTTAAGGAAATTTGGGGAAACACCCAGCTCTCAAGTCCTTCCTGACATCTAAGCCAGTGCTCTAACCTACATCGACCCAAAAACACAGCTCCTGTGCAGCAGGGGATGAAGAGAGAAGAATTCCAGTGACCTTGGAAAGCCTCAGCAGGTAAATTACCTGGGGAGAGAAAGGAGGTGGCCACCAGCTCCCTTCTCACGAGTTATGTGCAAGTGAAGCTCTTTGGAATGACCAACCTTGACTTTCAAAAGATATTCTACTCCTCCTTTCTGCGCCTTCTTTCCCATCTATAGGCCTCTCAAATCTCTTTGGGAAGGGACTGGATGTCTACTTTCTGGTCTATTTTACTCCATCTCTGGCTGCTCGGTATGCCACAGGCAATGACACAGGTCAGTGAAGACATTGCAAGGAAAGAGACATTTGAGAAATTTGAAGAGAGGACAGAAAGCTGGTGACAACTGTTATGTGAGCAATGCCATCAATGAAATATCCCTAACCTAGCTATGAAATCATACGGGGCTGCAGAGAAGCAATAGCAATGTTGATATAGGAATGAAAATCATCTGGACAATAAAAGAAGAAGCTGAATTATGGTGCAGGATGTCAAGTCAGCTATAATTAGGGTAATCCAGTTGAGGTAGAATAATAACGATAGGCTGCAACACAAATAGGAAGAGTACACATTGTTCTGGAAAGCCAGAAGCAAAAGGCAGGGTAGTGAAAGAGTATTGTATATTCATAATGTGCTAAGCTAAAAAAAAAAAAAAAGGCTAACGATAAAATGAATAAGTTTGAGTCAAAAACAATTTAAGGAAGGATCATAGAAAGGTTTGGATAATGTAGGATGTCTGCTTTAGCCCTCTAGAGTTTAATTTGTGCTGGATAAAGATCTCCGTAATGTTATTAGAAAGAGAAATATTAGCACTAGGGGAGATTTACTGTCTTTATGGAAGATTTTGACCTTCTAGAAACAGGCTTTAAAATAAATATTACTAATAATGGCAGAAAGTAGGAATATCTGTCTATGGTAAGTGAAAGGTTTCTTCACTGAACAAAGGAGTTATAAGAAAGGCATGCATCTAGGAAGGAAAGCAATAGCTGTTCATTTGGAGTTAAATATTTGAAAACTTGACATCCTTGGGATATCTGTGAGTTGCTACTGTAATATGGAAGAGAAAAAGTTCTCAAATATATCAGACAGCTAAAAAAAAATCAGGCACTAGTTAAAATTTATTTACAAAACAATACGCAGTTCCATTAACCTGTATTAAGAAAAGATTCTGATAACCAGTTTGATGATTGAGCTCTTCTACTATTTGAGCTGAACAATACAGATGGACAATCTGTAAAACCACTTGAAGGCAGAAGAAAGTTGATTAAAAAATGATCTTGGCTTATTTAAACAAAATAAATCAAGGCTGGAGGGGGCAGTAACACAAGGGAAAGAAAACTATTGTAGCATAAATGGTAACATTGGCATAAAACCAACTGGACCTACACCATTCCAAGTAAAGGATAAAAGATCCTTAATCACTAGAAGATTTAATTTCTCAGCAACAGTCTGTATACAGACACACCAAGGCAAAGGCAAAGAACACAGTGAAGATGTAAAATGATGATTTGATAATTAAGATGGTCACTTCAGGTGACCTTGGCATCCAGAAGAAATGAAGTGATTTTGACTCTTGGCACTCAGTAACAATTGAGATATTTTATCCTGATATTTTGCATACTTTACAGAAAGAGGCAATTTCCAGTTTGGATGTGAAGTATCTGTTTTTGCATTCCCTGACCCTGCCTACCTTGTCAGCAATTTGGATTGTGACTGCACTGCGCCACAATATATGCACTTACAATAACGAAGTCTTGGCACAATTTTTTTTTGAAATATTTTTGAATGCATTTAGAAGAAAAATGGAAAACGATGAAAAATTATTTGATTAAAAATAGAGTTTCCCAAACGAAATGGTCTTTTATTTATATGATGTTACTATGGAGACGTAATATATTATTGAGAGAAAAAAAAAGATATTTGGTTAGATGGATAAGTACTCTTGTAGTCATGTAATAAAAGGGAGTTAAAATGGTTATGCTTATTGCTGTAATGTTTCTAAGGAAATAATTTTAAAGAAATGCTATTATTTAATAGCTTTTATTTCCCTTTGAAGTTCGATAAATGGGAGATGAACAGAAGTGATTCTTGCTGTTTTTAGAACTAGTGCTTCTGTCTGAGGATTCAAGTGGGCATCTCTGAATCACTTTGTTAGTGTTACTGAGGTATCTTTGCCCCAGAGGTGGATGTCAGCATTTTTCAGTGAAAGCTGAGCTACTCTGGCACAATCGTCTGGCAATCTGCAAAAGCTGGAAATGAAATGACCAAGCATATGACTGTGTAACAGTATTTCAAACATCAAAAGCATGAGCCATCAGACCTTGAAGTTTCATGAGGCATCTTGGCACTTGTTACATAAACAATACTATACAAAAAGTAACTTCCACTATGAAAAGGTCTGCAAACCTATTGCCTTTTTAGATTACACTAAACTTTAATGACCTGTCTGTTGGAGACCCGCTCGCAGAACCTTTTACGTTGCAAGTGTATAATGAGATGGTATGAAGTATCTGCTATTCAAGATGCTTAAGCTGATGCTAGAGAAGGGGAAAACAACTTGAGCAACAGAATAACCAGCCAGGTCTTTCCCAGCATTCAGCCGGCTGTGTTTTATCCAAAAGTAAGTTCTTTGTTACATAAGGCAACCTAACTTATTCTGTCTTCACTAAAAACAAACCCAAGTTGTTAGTGCCAGGTGTCTGCTGTGCAGTGTTCAGGGTTGATGGATGGCCTTGCAGCACGCTGTAGCCCATCACCCCAGTAGCACAACAGAAACTCCTCACTGCTTTCACTCCAGCAATCACCTTACTGCTGAAACTCAGGGCTAAATGCATCAGCTATAGCTATCTGGGCTCTCTCGGCATCACCTTGCAGAAGGGAAGCACTTAACCACATTAGGAAAGCTTCAAAAGCAAGTTAGTAAGTTGATGGCTAGAGAGAAGCTATGCCCCTATTGAGAGCCACCTGCAAAATTGTCTGTTAAAACTGCCAGCCCACAGCTGAAACTATTTTGCTGCGTACTTCTGTTAATGCATTAAGTGGAGTAAGAATGTGTGACCTTAAGGTTGTACCTCAACAGCTTATCAGAACCTGGCTAGGTATTGCTTTGACTTACTGTGGAGCAGAAGAAATAGTTTTGCAATCTGGGGAACTAAAGTCTTTACTCTGTCATTTGCTAGGAATTTATTTGCTAAAAAGAAATTCAATCCAGGCTTTTCTGATAGCAAACAAAAAGATATGTTTCAGTTAAGTTGCCCCAGATGAATCATAAAATATAACTTAATATGCACATGCATCTGTTTCATGGAAACTACAGGCAGGAGGAAAATTATGTGAGTGTTTTAAAGGTTCTTTAGTAATGATGAGCTCAATTGTATTTTGTTAATGCAAACTTGAAGTTATAAAGAGGAAGAACAATAATGGATGGAATGACTTTTTCTGTCCTTTTTTATTTTATATCTAGTTTAATAGGCTGATGTTATGAGAGAGATCCTTTTTTTTTTTTCTTTGTTGCCCCTGAGATGCAGATTTGTTTGCATTTATTTGTCTCCTGGAGCTGAATTCAGAATTACAGAAGCAGTTTTGGCAGAATCTCTTCTTATGCTTGCTTTAAATTACTACGACCACTATAATCATTCTGCAGTTTACAGGAATGATGCAAAGAGACAATTCACCTTTATTTTCTGCCCTCAGGTACCTGACGTGTTCCAGGATTACAAAAGCCCATCGTCCTCTTACCTGACAGAGGTCAGAATTTACTGACACCGGCTGTGGCCGCTATAGAGGACAAAGAGCTAAGGTATGCAATGTAGAACACGGAAAAACATCATATATCTGTTTTGTGGTAGTGGAGGCTGAATATTGGCTTGTTTTGTACTTGTGTTACCCAGCCAAGATTCCTTCAGTCTGTCACCAACACAGTGTCTTGTCGACTGTGCTGTCTGTCTCGCAGGCGCGGAAATGCCGCTTTTGCTTTCATCCCTTTTTTTTTCCTGGCAACACGGAGGGGGGAGAGAAAATATTAAAGAGAACCGTGCTGTAATGCTTAATGAGGACAAAACTGGGCTTGTTGTCTGCATAAAGGCTAATGTAGCTGCCCAGTAAAGTACTGGCATAATTAAACCTACAGATTTTTGTCATGTTAGTCCACAGAAGGCCAACTAGTCTGTTATGAAATAATGAAAGGTCACATGTATGGCAACACAAAGGGAGCATGAAGTCTGAACAAGGTTCCAGCACACTGGTTTTTTGGATTTGTCCGACAGAGACAGGTGTAGTAACCAGGAGGCTGGCTCATCTAAGTTACTTGAATTTCGTAAACTGCTCCACTGCAAGAAACTCCTTTGCACACAGGGAAAATCTTACTCCTAAGTGCTATCAGTTCTTTTTTTGCACTTAATCTTGAGATAGCTCAGCACAGAGGTGGACTGCACAAATTTGATCCTGATGATAGAATGACCCCAATTGTGAAAATTGGGGTTCTCACCCACAGACTTTGTTTAAGAAACTTTCTAACAATAGCAAAGAACTCCTAATTATATCCTTTCCCCTGTCTTTCCACAGCACACATTTATAGTCCTGAGAGTTGTCAGCATACAGTCGTCAGTGCTGGGAGGCTAGAGGGAGAACAGAGAAATGTGTTTATTTCACCAAAAATAAAGCTTGCGATGATCGTAAACTTAATCCCTCTGAACTGTAAGTCATTCCCCTCAAAACATCACACAATACAAGCCAAACAGGGAGACAAACAACTTATTATTCAGGAAAATTATATTTCTCCTTTGAAAGAGGAGAAAAAAAAAAGACAAAAACAAGTTTCAAACATTAGTATTATAAATGGACCTCAATTTTTTTCTCAAAGGATTTCCTTCTCAACATAAAATTTTGAAGAAGATATTTTTTCCAACAAATAACATGAGCAAATGAAATCTGAAAAAATTCCATTGGCATTGTTAGAAATGAGTAGGAAAAATCACCTTAAGTTGAGAAGCAGATTTTCATTTCAAGTATTTCAAGGAGAAAAAGAAAAACATGTTACAGCCATAGGCTGAAAGCCGTAACAATAAAATTAGGTTTTGGGAGCATGAAGGTTCTCTTGCATTAAGAGGAAGTTTATACATAAATAAGCCCAAGTATACTGATGGTTTAACATCTTCAAAGGTCTTAGGAGACCAAATTCGACGTATCATGGCTATATATAATGTTTACATTTGTTTATCAAAAACAATTCTAATGAGGACTGTTGTGCCAAATACCTCTGAAAATCCAGCTTTAGCTACCTTGTGATTAAGACTACCTCTCCTGCTAGCTCATGTTTATCTGAAGAGGACACAATCTCCTTCAGGATGTCAGGTGTTATGTGAAGCTCTAATTGTATCTTATGGACAAAGTGAGGCATAATTTTTCTTATCTTACCCATAAGTTATCTCCATGTTGTTTTGAGAAAGCAAAGAAAGCATTAATATAAATTAAGGATAGGGGTTGTCTGCACAAATATGTCAAAGAGAAAGTGTAGCCATCTCTCTCCTTTGCTGTTTGTGGGCTTCAGAACTCTGGTTGCTCTTAGCAAAGACTGAAATGTTGGTATTGCTAAATTATCTGTTTCTGAGAACAGGTGGTATAACTCATGTTTTCATGCAATTTGAAGGCAGAAGTGACCACCTACGCTCACTGATACGGTAGAGCCCAATAATCATTTCTGATTAAAGTATATCCTTCAGAAAGCAAATCATAACTTGTCATTACTTGTTTCAGTACTTCATGTTAAATCTGTGCTGTCTTTGCAATGTGAATTTTCAGTTTTCAGTTTCCAGTGAATATTTTTGATCCCTACTAAGACTGTTCTTACTGTGTAGGATTTCCCCTTAATCAAACCAACTTTTAATTTACTTTTGGATAAGCTAAACAAATTTATTTTGCTAAGTTGTTTGGTATTTCCTCCAGCTCTACCATCACTATTGTGATTCTGGTTTTGCCAGTTTCTTAGATTTCTTTTTTTTTCTTATGCCAGGTACCAAGACTGTACAGTAGTTTGTATCAATTTCTTACTGGTGGTTCTGGATCAAAAAACACACTCATATTTCTACTCCCTAATCAACATGTATTTTTAGGGTCAGTTTTGGTTTTCAAGACAGTATTAAGGTGAACAGCACAGATTTTTTTTTTTTATGGAAGCTGTTTAAGTTGAGCAACAGTTCTAAAATGAGAAATTACATGGTCGTGCATGTGTTCAGTCTGCGTATGTCCACATAGTGCCTTTCACAGTCTATTACCTTGGGCAAAGTAAACTGCCAGCTTGTCTAGAGAAATTTCATTTGCCTCCCACTGGCTTGGCAGAGCAACCTAACATCTGCCTGTAGCTGAGCACATAAACGTGTGCTAAACATGATGTCCTGGGACCCCTGCAGAATTTTGATCCCTCATTTGTGATATTAATATAGATATTAGCAGCCAGAAGCTCAGAAGAGTACTGTCAGGATCAAGTCCAAATAGAAATATGAGACTCTGTGCCTGTTTTGCACATGCAAGTGTAAAATATCTTACACAAGTGAATCTTACAAGTGAATGCACACAAGTCTCATCAGTCATTTGCTGGTAAGCTTGGCATCATATGTGCAAAGAGCAATGTGTGCCAGGGCCTGTATTGTTTTAAAATCTGCATAGATTAGAGGTTATTTATTGTTGATTTCAAATTGAAGTATGACCTGGATGGTATTTGGTGGGATTATCTCTTTTATAACTAACTTCATGATATTCAGACCAATAAAAAAAGCTGCTATTTTTTCCCAAGTTATAATTTGGGATTTGGTTTGGTCTTTGTTGTATCTTGTCAATATAATCCCTTCATAACATTTTTTTTTTCTCCCAGAAGAAATCAGGCATGGATATATCACAGGCTATTTTTGAAGTCCTTCTCAAGAAAATACTAAAATCTATCATTTGATCTTGTATCTGAGATATTTTATTTTTGAGTTCAGGAACTTTTCCATAAAAAATGCAGTGTTTCAGTCCATTAGTTACTCACTTCAGCTTGACCCAGCTTTAACTGGACTGAACATTGTGCAAATGAGATAGATGGGAAACGGCCTTCAGTAGAATGAATGATTTGATGATCTCCACTAATCTGCTATAGGACAATGACCACATTAAGGAGATGTGGTGGTGTTTTGTTTTGTTTTGTTTTGTTTTGTTTTGTTTTCCCCTCCTGGTTTAGAAAAGACTTCAGGCTACGTACTAACAACAACAAAATATTGTTGTTATGCCTATTTGATATCACTTGCCCAAATATGTTTCTAACACATATAAAAGGAGTACTTTACAAGTATAAAATTATTTAATGTGCTGACTTACATATGTCTTGCATCTTTCTCTCACCTGTCTGTTGCTCTCATTATAGCAGACCCCGCAGTTTAAGTTTCATCTCAAACTACTGTTTGTAGAAATCAGTTTCAAATCTACCCTCTAATCATCTGAAGAGTCTTACATCTCTGGCTCCACAGTATTCAACAGGAAGAAATCTGTCTTGGTAGAAAGATGGATCAAAATTTTTTTTTTTTGCTTTTCATCAACTGTTAGATTAGAATGAGATGTCCCTGATTAAACGCCAGTAGTTTCCCATCAGTAATGAAGTTTCATCACCAACAGAAGTAGCTAACTAGCAATAGGAGAAAAATCTATTATGGACAGTGTTCATCTATAACAAGAGGATTCCTAGCGGGTTTCTAGGACAGCTTCCCCAAAGCAGAATTCCAGCAGTGCTCTCCCATGCGGTGAAGGCTTTCAGCAAACTCCTTCCGAGACCGATTTCACCAGCAAGTGAATCACAGGACACCCCCAGAGGGAACACTTTGTTGGTCATGAAGGAAGGATAAGAAAGGGTGAGACATGATTATCTTGAATTTATATCCACTGCATTTAAAGGTGTTACTTAAGAGTGCTGAAAGAGTATCCTGTATGGTAATACACAAGATTGCTGGTGAGAGTCACTCACAGCCTGGGATGTTGTATTCAATAAAAGCTGGCATGGGGTTGGAAGGAGCAGAAGATGCTGTGAAAAGGGTATTTTAAAATATCTACTGTTAACTAGTCTGTATTTGATCATCAACTTGATCATTTTAAATTACAGTTTCTATGTATGAATCATAAAGTGGCTTTTAGGCCAAGCTAATCAGAACCGTTAAAATCACCTTCTTGCTGTCTTACAGTGTGTCATTAACCCACACAGAAAAGGAAACCTGCAACTTCTTACCATTTCATTTAATTTCTGCTCAAGTAACTAGCCTATTTCCACTTGTCTAAGTTGTCACTAGGGAAGAGGGAAAAAAAATGAGAAAGAAACATTACATTTACAAATATTCCAGCTAACCACTTTTTTTTTTTTNTTTTTTTTTTTTTTGATACATAAGATGGGACTTCCTTGTGACTCAGCCTTACCTCCAGGACTGACCAATATAGGAGGAGTCAGAATGCCATTACTGACTAACATTTTGAACCCCAACATCCCCTTGTGCATAAGCTGGGACTTCCAATGGGCAGGCAGTGTGCAATGTTGACCTTCATTTCAGCATCAGTTGAAACCTGTAGTATGTACTTTCACTGAAAAACCTGACCTTTGGAAGAGAAAAAGCATGTATTTTATGAAGAACTTTGTAGAAATTAATCCTTTAAATGCCCTAAATATAGTTATTTAAGTATAAGGTATCTAAACTGAGCTTATTACCTACAGAGACAACAGCTGACCTTATAGGCAAAAGATGAGCACTTGCAATCAGCAAGTCATCCATTCCTGAGATAGGCAGGTCTAGTCACCTTTTCTGAGAGCCTTCTTCTCTCCACTGACTATAAAAAGCCAACCTAAACAATTTGGTCATATCACATGCCTAACTTTCGGAAGGCTAAAGTAGATGAGGTGAATCCTACCTTTATCCAGAAGTGCCTTACTTGGGGTTAATGCCTGCTAGCAATTGCTGCTCATCATCAGGCTGCTTAGCCTGCACAGGCTTAGACTCTGCAGAAGACCAATGAAGAAGGCCAGAAGACTTAAATGACTGCATAATCCAGAAAGCCAGAAACAGCAAAGAAAGCAAAAGGTAGCTTCAGCCATAGTTAGTACTGTCAGTTGAGAAAGGGAAAAAGATTATTTCCTATCCCGCTTCAGATTGTTTGTACCTACATATTAGAATAATTTGGGTATTAAATAGTAATAGTGATAACATTTGTTAAAACAGGAGTCTTTTCAAAGACATAAGTCTTAATTAGATACTCTGAGTATTGTCTATTCAAAAGACATTTTCCCATCTCTTCACTCTTTCACTGGCTACTGACGATTTCAGAGTCATAACGGGACCATCAAAAATGGGTATCTGGGACCTCATTTTCTCTTCTTGTCTCTTCTCATTTCAATATTAAATAAGATGTTCTTTCTTAGCCTGTGTTCAAACTCTGAAAGCTCATCTGCAAGTTTGACTAGGGCTGAATGGATTATTCAAAGCATGTATGTTCACAGCTTCAAAGGGGATTGTTCTAATTCCATTCATTAGAACAATAGTGAGAATAGTGTCCAAATGTACTCACTGTGACTGCCTGTAATGCTCTTATGCATATGCATAGCTACAGTCTTGCATAGTCACATGGACCCTTTGCGTCAAGTCTGAATCATTTTGCACTTGCTAGTTAAGTTATTGTAGGAGCACTTTCTCATCTATTTTTTTGTTGTCAATTTAAATCTTTAAAGGCAAGCAAATAAATTCTCTGCTGTCTTCTTTGAAATATGTACTAATATTTAAACAGCAGCATGTTCGAAGTCTGTAAACATCCATAGTCATTCAGTACTTTTGCCAAAGTAAATGAAGCCATAGACCATTTGGAACCAAATGAGCTGTCTCTGGTGGCTAATTTCACTTTTAAAGTTTCTCATTAGTTTTGTTCAAGTCGTCGTTAAAAAAAAAAAAAAATACCGCTAGCTTTTCCTACCCCCCAATCGTAGATTAGCACTTTTCTGGAGGTAAACAAATTATTTTTAAAAATAGTGCCTCAAATTAAAATTCTGCTCCCTAGTGTTCCTACAAGTTTCCACAACTGTGATACGAAAGACATGTGTGATGGAAATACAGAAAGCAAGTGATTCTCCTCCACAGTCTTGTTCCCAATTAGCACAGAAAATAAATGGTGCAAGGTAGTTTGCAGAGGTCTCCAGAGCCTCTCCTCTTTGTCAGAGAGATAGCTATGCTGCTTGTCTTTGAGTTATGGTTAGGGGGCTCCTGGATTAGGTATCTCCCAGTTACAAAGGCAGTTGTCTTGCCACAGGCATGTTTGTAGGTTATTTTTCTTCTCTTTTGAAAGCCATGAGAAATTTAGAGGTAGCCAGGACAAGCGCTGGCACTCTCAGCAGCATCTTTAGCAAAAGGATACTGTGCATGCTTGGATAGAGGCCCAGCCTCAGATGGCAATTTAGTATAACTTATTTTAACCTTGATGAAGCAGCAGTGCTTAGACCAATGAAAGACTTGAGGTCATCTAGTTCCTTCATTGTGCTGAAGTACACCTGTTCTCCGTAAGGTGTCACCCAGACACACGTTCAAGTGTCTGGCTGAACAGAAAATCCCAGGAAATGCTTACGCAGACTCTCAGTGTTGAACTTTGTCCAGAGGAGTCTCTTTTAATGTAGGTGAAAATTAGCAGAGATTAAAATGCCATAGTGGAGTGGGAATGCTTCCTGGGTTTGTCACACTCGCACAGGGAGGCCAGAACAGGTATGTCCATTCTTGTGTGCTTGAGAAGATGAATAATAGTATAAGAAACAAGGGTGACCTCTAGTACAGCTATAAAAAGGTGCATATTAAATATTCCCACAGTCTCTCTGTCAAAATATCTTGTACTTGGGACCACTTTAAAGTGAACTGAAAATAATGTGGTTAATAAAAAATTATTTTTATAAAGTCCATTTCTGTGATGAATAGTATCCCTTTTATTGGTTTGTTTTTGTTTGTTTTTTTTCTAGTTAAAAACAAACGAAAACAACAACAACAAAAAAAACTTGACTGGGCAAGAGGGAGGTGGCTGCCTCTTTGCTTCATCCTAGCTGCTGCCCTCTGGGTTTGGGGAACCCTGGAAGCCTGGCAGAGCCTAGGGCCAGAGGCACTGTGACCCTTGCAGAAGTCACTCTGGGCTGGCACAGCTTTCCCTATTTTGTTATGATAGGATTTGGATAACTGCAAATATTGTTGTTTGGAAACTCAATTGATTTCTACAAGCACGCTTTACATGGCTATGTGATGGAAAAAGCTTTGTGTCTCTGGAAAGAGAGCAAGTTGAAAATGACATGTGTCTTCATGAGCCAGAACTTCATCCTCCTTTTAACCGAAAACAAGTTAAGTCTAACGCTTCAGGGTTAAAGAAACTGAGTTTACCCTTCTGCAAAGGCTAGCTAAAGGTTCATGCATAATTTAAGCCATACTTACACTCTATTTTAAGGTTTTAGGTGGGACTTAAATGACTTATTAGCCTTAAGCCGAATTTTTCCCCTAGAGAAGCAATCTATATGCAAAGAGTAAATCTGAGATACATGAATTTCTTCAGTGCATAACTTCAGTAAGAAACAGAGGGTTTTTATGTTTTATGACTTGAACCACCTAGAAAGCAGTCAAAAAAAAAAAAAGCCCGGTGCATCACTGAGATGCCATCTTTCCTCCTAAGAATGAAGGTAATGCTCTGTGACACTAATGTAGCCTTGCACCATCTGCTTTTTCAGTCAATAACACTCAAAGCTTTTCCTTTCAGAATTCATTCATTTTAAATGTTTAAATTTTCAGTGGAAAGCATATAGATCGTATCATTCTTTTCACATGTGTTTTTGTTTATATTGGATTTATATGCTTTAAAGTCAAAAAGTTCAAAACTGTATATTAACAAGGTAGAACCTAGTTGTGCAAAGTTCTCCAAGTAGACTTTTCTGCATTATAAGCTATTAGTGATATAAAGAGATAAAAATTCTCTGGAGGATTTATATTATTCAGTAAGGGGTTTTTTTGTAACTTTTTAGAAGAGATCAGAAAGAGCAAAATCAAGTGCTTGATGTTTCTTTTTCAATAAATTTCATAGTGAAATAAAAACTTGGGATGGGCTGACAAACATAATCAAGAGTTGCATGTTTTTTGGGTCTGGGAAGTTGACATGTAAACTGTAATCTTGCACTGAATAGAGCTATTCAAACACACAACCGTGGATGTCAGCTCAAATTACATCCAACGTCGTCTGGGGAAAGAGGAGGGGCACTAGAGAGTTATTCAAGGAGATATTAACTTCTCAGTTGCAAAACCTGAACATTCCCGCACTGAATATTACCTGCCAATAGTCCTTTGAAATTAAAACATGCACCAAGTCCTTATCCATGTAGCATTATGCCCTGTAGTACTAGGGGCCATATGCAGTAGTGGTTTCTTCCTCTGCCACTACCTGAGGACAGGTACAGTCTCTTTCTCACAAATGTGGATCTATTTCCTTCTCAAAGACTTTGTCAGTATCAGTTTATGTTACTGCAAATTCCTCAATTTGCCAATGCAAACTCTGAAACCAGTGAAGCTATGGAAGAATTTGGAGGTCCTGCACAAAGGAAATTTTATGCTGGCAGTCTATTAAGACATATATTGTGAAAAATAACTTATGTAGATGCTCCTACTACTTTGGGATGTCAAGTTCTTTATTAATCTATATTATTAATATTAATTACTTATGCGTAAAGGTAAGTGTGCCAAAGCAACAGTAAGCCTGAGGAAGTCTCTTGTGCACAAATTTGAATGTATCACAGGGAATGCATTTTACGGAAAAAATTGAAAGAGACACCAGAGGAGCTACTGTGTAATGTGAACAGACAAAGCAAAAGGGCTACATGACAATCCAGGGAGAGAAAAAGAACTGTCAGATGGAATATAAAGGTGGAGCAATCACAGCACTTTGGGCTGTGTTTAACTCCATTGGTGCCATGCAAGGGAGAGTGCCAAGATTTATTATACAGTTTACATTCATCAGTCTGTATATAACAAACTGCTATGGTCTAGATTCTTGTTACTAGAAACAGACCTCCTCACCAGACTTTCCTATCAACATATGCACTTTATTCATATACAAGCAAAGGATTAGAGCAGAGAAAGGGTAGGAAAAACTCAAAGATATGTATTTTGCCTTTATATCAGCTATTTTTTCCAGGAGACATGTTAAGAATTCATAGGAATGTTGCAATTTGCACTCTTTCTGCACTGGCCGGTACTCACAAGCTATATTCAAAGGTTTTACTGAGATACAGCCATGCAGAGAGCAACGTAATAAATATATATCTAGGGTTTCATTCTTATGAGTAGCTGATATCCTGGCAGATCTTTCTCAAACTATGATGTGAACTGGCAAGTGGGCTGCCAAGAGTGAGATGAAAGAGCATGACAGATACTCTAGAGTATGGTAATAATATACTCATCCCAGCCACGCTTACACTGTTATTTTATTTATTATTTGTTACATGCCTGGGGCATGCCTGACACATTGGAAGACAAAAGGAAAGATACTTCTCTTGTGTCCTTAATGCATTTTGCTGTGAAACATGCAGCTGTGCCTTCTGTAAAAGAGAGGCAAGCTTCTTTATTTCTATGAGGCATAAGCATTTCAGAAGCAAGAAATAACATCCCTAATTCTAGTAACTCAAAAATAGTACCTGCAAGTTCTGTTACTTAAAGAACTGAATAAATTATTTCTATGATTTTTTTTTCCATGAGAAGTTTTCTTATCTAAATATTTTGTTTTTCAAAGAGAGAACTATAGATTTTCACACAAGGACCATTAATGAGTGTTCCTCTCATACCTCTGGAAACTTGTATCCCATTTCTGGTCTACAGAGATATAATTAATGTCTCAGTAGACTAAGCATATAAATCATCTCTCCGACATGCCCTAACCATAACAGAACCTATGAAATCCTGATTTTCAGATCTTATCAAGACCTTCCTTGAAGTAAATTGGGAGTTATATTTAAGTAGAATTTTTATTAGTTACCAAAGATGGGCAAGATAGCTTAGATTCTAAAAGGCAACCATTTTATGACTTTAATGTTGCTAATAGTACCTAGAAAGGGAACACTTCATGACTTTGAGGATCTGCATGCCTTAAATTATGGCACTTTCTAGTCCTCTGCTTTTTTTTTTTTTCCTCTGGAATGTGAAGGATTATGCTTCTAAAGCTGCAATTTTCCATATGTCTGCTGATAGACCTTTGAACTAATGTAAAAACAGGCCTTTGGTAAATCACACCTTCCCCAAGTGATTATGGCACTTGAATCTTTCCTAAGGGATGAAATAGCCATGCATGTGACACAAACTTTCTATTAGATCAGAAATCAACAAATCAAGCTATCTTTAAATTTTTTTATAGAACTGAGCTGAGGGGTGGCGTGTACAACCTCGTCCATTTTAATCCTTCTACTGTCAATATATGTATTTGTAACTTTGTGTTTGTGTATGAATGGATAATCTATATGATTTTGTCCTGCTCTACTCTGCATTTATAAGGCCTCACCTCAAGTACTGTGTGTGGTTTTGGGCGCCATAATGTACGAAGGACATCAAACTATTAGCTAGTGTCCAAAGGAGGGCTACAAAGATGGTGAAGGATCTAGAGGGCAAGACATATGAGGAGCAGCTGAGGTCACTTGGTTTGTTCTGCCTACAGAAGAGGAGACTGAAGGGAGACCTCATGGCGGCCTGCAGCTTCCTCACGAGGGGAGCAGAGGGGCAGGCGCTGATCTCTGCTCTCTGGGGACAGCGACAGGACCCAAGGGAATGGCATGGAGCTGCGACAGGGGAGGGTCAGGTTGTGTGTTAGGGAAAGGTTCTTCACCGAGAGGGTGGTCAGGCACTGGAACAGGCTCCCCAGGGAAGTAGTCACATCACTAAGCTTGCCAGAGTTTGAGAAGGGTTTGGACAACGCTCTCAGACATAGTCTGATTTTTTTGGATGGGCCTGTGTGGTGCCAGGAGTTGGACTTGATGATCCTTTTGGGTCCCTTCCAACTCAGGATATTTTGTGATTCTATATTTTTCTATTCCTAGCAGTTGGGTAGTCATACACACATAGACGGACAACCACTACATGCATAATATAAACTGGCTGAACTTAAGGTAAAGGGTGATGAGGGATGTATTCTAATGCAATCACTTTGTTCATTTCACCCTCCCTAATTTGAGTTCAACAAAAAATTGTTAATCACATGGGGAAGTAATTTAATGGTATTGTAATTAGACTGCAATCTATGTAATTAGACATCCTTCTTTTCCTGGTGTATCTGTGCTGTTCCTTGCACAACAGAACATTGATGCATAGTTGTGGTTCCTACACAAAACAGGAGTACAACCAATTATTCCATGGTATTGCATGGCAAATTTTGCTGAGTGATACCTAAGAATGTGAGGTCTGTTTGCTGTCTTGGCTGAACAGTATCTTTGTGAATAGACACAGCCAAATATGAAGCAAAGAGGAAACACAGAAGAGTCCAAGATAAAGTAGAAAATGCTCATATAGTGTTTCTTTAAAGAAAATTGAGAGAGAAATTTTGATGTTGCCAGAAAGCAGCTTGGAGTGGGAAGGCAGAAGGATAGACACCCAAACTTTGCCTGTTGTCATTGGATTACTGTCCTGTTCCACAAAACATGACTTTCTGGCTGTTCTTAATAAATAAGCGTGATAGCACCAAAAATATAATGTGATTGATCAAATTTATCAATTTGATAATCAAATTTGTCTGAAGCTCCATATAATGACTAACCAGTTGAAAAGTTGGTCATGAGTAAAACTTATTAAAAAACTTAATTTCCAGTTCTCCTAGAACTTTTACACTTTTATAATTTTTTGCAAAGACAATTGTAAACTTACTCCTGAGCTTCTTACTTGGAGGCAGGCAGATCAGCATTACGTGGTTATATTAAAGCCTCAACTGAGAGTATGGTTATATTTCCCAATCCTATTACAACATGCTAATAGCTGGGATCTTTCAAAATAAACTTAATTAAATAGTTCCCTTGATGTGCTAAGTTAAGCATTGAAACAACTGGCATGGCATAAATCATTTAACAACCTTTATAAATGCATTTTTTCCCTAGATTTTCATGCATCCATGTCTTTCTTGTACTCAGAATCATCTGATTCAGTTCCAGAAAATTCAGAGCACAACCGTGCATTTTGTGTTCAGAACATAGAGATGGCTGAACTTAGAGATTTGATGAGCAGTGAGTGCCAGTTTGCTTTTTATCCCAGGTTTCAGCTGAGGTGGGGAGGTAACAATGGACAGGAAGAACAGGAAAGAAATTTCAGGATGTTCATGCACAGCGCAAATCTTGTCAAGCAATACACGCACACACTACCAACACAAATTCTGTTTAATCCTTTTATTATTGCATTGGCTGATATTACTTATGTCTTGATAATATTCCATCTTTGGCATGCATGGCCTTTCACCCACAATTTAATGTAACCTCTCTTTTCTGTTTGGAGAACAAACAGAGCTGTATTACCGCACCACATTGGCCAGGGAGGTGATGATGTGTAGAAGAGTGTCCTCTACTGCATGAATCGAGATAATGCACTTGCAATGTGTTACCCCTGGAGAAGGCAGACTGGAGTGGAAAAGCTCCTTCCCTTGAAGTGAAGATATTAAGCTGCAGCTTTTCTGCTCGGGTATGATTACTGGATGCTACCCAGGATTTCTACTTAATCAGACCTAAAATGTTAATTTTCTTCCTCTTGGAGGCGATTTATTGTGAAAGGTTTTTCTTGCAAATCCTGTTGTATTGTCCTGCAATTCTTTACTTGTGATGTTCTCAACAACAGTGAAGCTTTATCTAAAGGTAACATTTTCCCTGTTAATAGGAATATGATTTATCTTAAGAGGTAAAATAGTTGACAAAAATGTGCCTTGAAGGGAGGTTTGGTTCAATGCAAAAACCTATGACAGTTATTGATATTGCTCTGGATTTTTTTCTGTCTCTTTTATAAGGAGGAAGGAGACGGTTAATATGCAGTACATAGTGTTCTTTGATGGAAACACTACTACATTCATTTCACACTTTAAAATGCCTGAAGAGTATGAAGAAGCTCAATTCTGACTTCAGGTGCTCCACTGGGTATCTAAGGAGGCTGGTAGTCCAGATTTTATGGTGAATAACTCAGCTTAGTTTCACTGATCTCAGTATGGTTACATAACCCACGACAGCAGAAAATAAGAACCATTACAATCAATTTAGATGTTAATGAAAGCAATGTTTTGAATATTGTTGGCTACTGGCCATGGTATGGGGAAGTACAATATATAGTACAGCACATTAGAATATGACTCAGCCATGGGGCATTTCTCTAGTCCCACATTGTTCTGTCCCCTTCCACAGATACACGGACCTGTGCAGATTAACAGTCACATGATGGTTCAATGATGCACGCTAAAATGTAAGTTACTTTTCAAACTTTATTCAAACTGAAATATAATATTTATTTGGCTTTTCTACCTCTCAGAGTGCTATAGGAATGATGAGCAGACATTCTTAACCCTTTTCCATAAACTGGGACAAAGAGGGATAACAGTTGGCATAAACATAAGTTAGAAAAGTGTCCTGTTTGCCAAGCTTGCCTATGTCTGTTCCTACTCTGGATAAATTCACGGCCTTGGGAAGATAGGTTTGAGTTCATGAAATAAATTTCAGAATTAATCCAGGCTTGTTTTTTGTATTTTTTTTTTTTGTTTTGTTTTCTGTTTTTTTTCTTTTAAAAAGAATGATACTGATAGTCCACTATTTGTATTGACTTCACCATGAAACAGCTGACAGCCAACCTGAGTTTATGCAGTTAGTTAGCAGAAAATGTCATGTCATCTTCTTATACCTCTCTAGATTTTCTCCAGTTCTGATATGTTAAAGCATTCTTCTGCTATGTGTGGTTTTTTTGCTTTTTGTTTGTTTGTTTGTTTTAACTTTCAGGGTTTGATACGCCCAATATGAAAATAATTTAGCCGATATGATAGAATTTCTTTTCTGAGTTTGATTATTCATGGTCTGGACCACTTTCTTGACAGCCAGACAGCCCTAAGAATGGAATATCTTTCTCTTTAACTTGCCTGCTGCTATTTCTCTTTCATAAAGCAAATTATAATTAAATTCTGCTTAGAGGAATGGCTTTGTAGGTGGAATACCCTAGTGCCTCATAGATAGCAGAAGCAATATAAGTCCATTGATCTGGGAAAGAATATTCTGGGAAGTATACGTTATGAATGAGTTTGCAATGCAATATGACAACCCAGTGATTTACTGTGGATGGAGGCAAATCACATACCACAAATGGTTGTGGTCACAGTCACACAGACAGCTATTTAGTAGCTGTTATGCTGCTCTTAAAAGACTGGGGCAAAGAGAGAATTTCTTCTCCAATTCTTTGCAGAGATTTTGATGCAACAAAATTAAGTGGAATGCATCATTCCTGCACTTAAAAAGTAAAGTTTTTATTTTGGTAAACAGCTATTTTAGAAAAATATATTTTGGAAAAAGAAAAAAAAAACTGTTAATCAGTTTTTCTATACATACAAGCCCATCTGATGAGAATATTGCCTTATATATTAATGCTCAGATTTCAATAAGAAGCAATTTCTTTGATGCTGATCAAGCAATGTTTTGAAAAAATGTGGCAAGAGAATTTCAAAAATCAAATTTTTGACCATTTGTTCTTACATTTTCTGAGCAAAACTGAATGCCAGTGGATAATATAAGCTTTGATTTTAACACTCTAAAGAACAAAAGTCTCCGCATGTATTAAGGACTGTGACATTTTTTCACTAGATAAATTATAGCTTTGTAAAGAGGAAAACACATTTTTTGTAACCTGCAAGATACTTGGAGGCTTTTAGAGGAAAATTTGTCACCATACCAAATAAAACCAATATTGAAGAGGACAGCCTATCAAATCAAGCAAGAAAGAACTCCTTTATGCCAGACATCTAAAATCTCTGCTATATCTGACATAGTGAAGAATATGATTGGACTTTTTGAGATTTTTGATTGACTTTTTTACTCATTAAAGTTGTAAGACTTTTTTTTAATATGAAAGGAAAATTTAATGAAATTCTTGGAAAGCAGCCAACCTATTATTTAATATTGCACATGACTGAATAATGTTATTGGTGGATAATGTGCAATTTGGTGGAATATAGCAAGGAAACTCATGCATGTTTTCATGTTTTTCCACTTCTATGTACAATCCACTGAGTAAATGTATTCTTTATTTTTCTTATTATTATCCTATGAGAAGAACAAATAGAAATTGAGGCATAACATGAAGTATAGGTTTTTTTCTGCTGAGTTTTATTTCTATTTTATAGGTTTTGAAAATTGGTGATTGATGTAATTATGTAAAACTGATGTAAAAGTATGACGGCAGACTACTGTGAAATGAGAGCATACTGATGGATTCAGAATTACACTTTCAACATAAGAACATGTTAAATAGTGTCTCCAAAACATAACCGTGGTACCTTAGGGGATTCTGAAATCTGTTTGCAAATAAAGAAAAACTCATCCATCTTATCACTTTCTTAAGAAGAAAGAATACATAGTATACTCCCATTAGATGCTGTAAAGAATTTTGGACATAACAGACCTTAGGAAAATCTTCATTTCAAATCAATATAAAAGTAGCTTCCTTGTCTCTGTTTTGGGGCTGCAAGATTCTGTTAGTACTAATTTTCATTGAACATTTGTTTGAAAGTTGTTCATGCTGTTGTTTACTGCAACTGTTGCTCATTAGCTCTTTTGTTATTTTTGTTAAAACAAACAAAAGTGACTTTAATACAATCATGTAATTCTAACTTGTCTTTGCTGTTTCTATTCTGTACAATGTTTCCTGGATCATAAATTTTCAACCTTATTTGCCTATTTGGTTTTCAAGATGTGAAAGCATCTCTAAGCTTCTTTTCATGTCACATTTTTCCCTTATTGGGGACTTTATGGCTATTGTGTCATAAGCTATACTGTACTGATACAGAGCTATATAAGGGCATCCAGTCATTACAGACTTGCAAAGCCTGATGAATATTTTCATACCAGCTTGGTAATTGAGTCACAATCTTTGTGAATTGCCCAAGGGCACAAAGCAATTCAAAGAAGAGTCATTTGGAGAGCTCATCTTTCCAGACTCCTGTTCTCCGTTTGCTAGACAACAAGGGTCTTTTTGTAATCACAGTAAACCTCTGATTTCTAAAAGTGGAGAAGGATAGTTCTGTACATTCTTTGTACGGAATATGTACAATTATATTCTTACTTAAACATAAGTTATAGGCCAGTAGCAGAGATAGGACACTAAACTAATTGGATCTCTGGTTTGACCCAGTACATCAATTCTGATATTTATGCAAGAGAGCCTATATTTCTCCTCAAGTAGATAGAGGCAAAATTAACATTTGATTAATATGCATTCTTCAGATATATAGTGGTTCTGCTCTTCACCCAGTTCTGAAGAGGGCTGGCAATACCTTGTTGAGCTTGTTTGAATAACCTTGTTGGACGACCACCCTCAGACATCCATATCGAATGTCTTTGTGAAAAGTAGGGTAGGAAAGTAAGGGAGTTGGGGGGAGGTCAGTAATACTTTTTGAAACTTCCAAGAGTAAGCTATGACAGCAATCTTAATTTCAGCCCTGCATCTCTTCCATCATCCTCTGGAGTTACACAAGTTTAATTTAGATTAAACTGGAAAAGTGGAAACAATTCAGTCAGTAATGCATAAGGAACAGTTCTGCCTCTTCTGATCGTCTTCTTTCAAGACAGAGGATAAAGAGCAAATGATCTGTTTTTCCATTATTAAAATATGTTTCCTAATATTCAAAGGGAAGCAATCCATGGAATAAGAAGATGCTGTTAAGACATTGGTATTTGGCAGGGTGGCACAATGTCTTACGTAAGCCTAATGGAAATGTACTATGACAAAGGTTTTGTTGAAAAGCAGGAAAGTTTTAATGCAGGCTTTTTTCAGCTGNGGTTTTTTTTTTTTTTTTTTTTTTTCACGCAGTGCCTCTTGCAGCCATGTACTACAATAACACAAAATTGCTGTCATTAATAGTATAGACCTATTTTACATGCAGAAATAGACTCAGCAGGACGGATCATTATGAAATTGTAGAAAACGATAAAATAAACTGGGAAATCAGGTGGCTAATCTGGATAAAGGGGTTTTTAAACCATGAGGCAAGGTTAAAGATAATGTAACATTGGAAAGTAGAGTGGATAAACCTAGATTAGACTTGGGAGAAGAAAATGAATTCTGTCCTTTAGTTGCTTAGAAAGAAAGAAAGAACAAATAGCAGCTGAGCCCAGTAAGTACCAGTCTGATATACTAGCCATTAGAGCTGCTTTCCCCGTTTCTTCATGTTGTCTGAGGCCCAAATGAAAAACTTTTGATATCCCAGTCCAGTTTCACTATTACTCTCAGGGTTAGATCCTACTTTCCAAATCTGAACTTATAGGGAATTTCTCTCCTTCAATGACACTACCCATTTTTATTTTATGATTACACAAAAAGCATGAATAGGTCCTAGGCAGAAAGAGGGTAGGGAACAAAGAGAGGGACTGAAGACTGGTCACATTAGGAAAGGTGTGGACAAGTTTGTTGAGTAAACGTTTGCTTCACACCAGTCTTGCTGAAGTTGACCAGGAACAGCAATGCACCCTCTTTCCAAGGGCAGCGAGTATCCGTTCCCCTAGCTGCAGCCAGAGGGTTGATTCCCAAGGAGCTTTGCTACTAGGATGGCAACAAGGGCAGGTATTACAAATTCTGTCAGTTTACTTATGCTGCTTTCTCAGATAATAAGAAAAAAAAAAATGGGAGAGGATCTTCACAGATATTTCTCATCCATATCCTCACCTTTTCCCCTCCTTCAACTACAGAAGCAAGGTTCATTTTCTCATAATGCATTTTATAGTGGGTTTTGAAATCTGTAGGTGGAAGGCACAGTGCTGTTATTATTACTTATTGTTATAAGAGACAACACGGGGTTTGCCATCAGTGAATCTGTCTCTCAGAGTTAGGTTTCAAATTTACAGTCCTCAGCTATTTGGCTAGGTTTGAGGAATAACTTCTGCTGCTTGTAATATATGAAGCAATAAATGGCTACTGAGAATGATTAATAGCCAAAGTGAAGCTCAGACATTTCATTGATCTCCAAAGCCATTCATTGCAAGTATATGAAAGCAATAGAGATTATTGCTATTATTCAACAAATCATAAAATCAGAAAGGAGAAGAATGCATCTTTTTCTTCTTGTGGATGCTGAGAAAGTGTTCTGCACTTTTCCTCTGTGCTGGATTTTCTATTGAAACACATGCTGGAGGCACAAGTGGGATCAATAACATCATAGACACAGCTTTAAATACTGATTAAATGATCAAGGACAGATACTGTTTGAGGATAAACTGAAAAATTGTTCACAAAAGCAGCTGGTGCAGAAGAGAAGTGACCTGACTGGACAATGAGGGTTTTGTGTGCAGATACGTTTGATTTTTTTTCTGGCTGAAATTCTGTGCTTGTTATATCACCTCTCTTGATTAATTGAGCCTCAGTGCCAGGTTGCCAGCTGCAGCTGAAGTACGTCTGGCATGGCCAACCAAAACTGGCACACCAGACTACTGCTAGGCTTTACTTTGTTCTGCCCTAAGCCTAGGACAGACTCTGTGCCAGTCTGGTTCCTCAAAATAAGATCACAGATTGGTCTTTTTATGTTGATTCTAAACCCAAGGAGTAACTACTACAGCCACTTTTTCTGGGGCACAATATTGTCTCTGCCATAGTCTGTTTGCCATATGAATACTTGATGGGTTAGGTATTCCTGTTGTGGTTTCGTAGCACTTGAAGTTTCTTCTTGACACCAAAAAAATGTGTCTAGTAATTTGGGATCCTTCTAACCTCACACTGGTCAGAGCAGTCCCAAGGAGACTCTGGCTTCAGGAAGATATTTATGGAAGCCAAGTCGTCTGGTCATGCCCAAACAGCCTTTTGCACAAGGTAGGAATAGAAGAAGCCATTCCGCTGGTCCTGCATCACCCAGACAAGTACTCATGTCTGGTGAACGCAGAAGGCACCCCATGCGGTAGGACCACTGGAGGCATTCAGTGTAAATTTAACGAGAGAGTGAATCTGGTCTTGTATTTTTAGGTCCTGAGTGGAATAGGCATTAAGGGGGTATTCAGAGAGAAGTCATGATAGGAAGGGTTTTACCCTTATTCCATGCGGTAGTACAGAACACTAGGGAAGGCCCAAGATCAGGAAAGTCTAATTAGGGGAAAAGCTTGAATGCAGGTGCCNTTTTTAATTTTGACCTTTTTTTTTCTGGCTATAACTCTATGAAATAATAGTGTTTCATCTCAAGAAGATGAATTGAAATAATTTACCTATCCTTGTGAGGCAGATAAAAATTGGGATATATTGCCTCTGAGATATGAGTAGCTCATTCTTTCCTGCCTCTTTAAAAGGGTGCCACGGAGACACCAAGACACAGACCAAAACTTCCATGAAATCAGTGGAATCCTACACCATACGGGATAGAGGGATTAGCACAACCTTATAGTCTCTTCTGCTTCTCCCTGTGTGCTAGAAGAGTTTCTTTATAGGACATTCANTTTTTTTTTTTTTCCTTAATATAAATCAACTGTCTTTACTAAGAATGAAAATTTATTAACAGGTTATAGATCCAGATAAATCAGTATCTCTAACAGGCTGAAAGAGAGTTTTGCCCAGTTGATTCGTTTGGATTATCAAATTCTGGAGGCATACACTGCAGTTTATGGATTTTACGATGCACAGGATGGCGTTGGCTTCATCCAGGAGGTAAGTGACGATGTAAGTGACAAATGTTTCAAACACATACTCATTGTAGCTACTATAGACTTTGAGCTGAACTCAGCAATTTATCTTTCTTCCTGGCTCATTAAACACTGTTTTGAGCTCCACTAACATATAGCTAATGATCATTGCAAATCATCTGCAAATCAGTCACCTCTGTCCCTGAATTAGTTCTAAAAAGGACAGGGAACTCTAAAAACCTGCAGTCCTGTAATCAGACTGCAGCTCAGTTCTTCAGGCCCTGTTTCATTGAAAGGCTGAGGGGCTGTTTTATCCCTGGGTTTGATGACCTCTCTCGGTAAGAATTTCTTTCCTCCTGCTGGTGTGCATGTGCAAAGTCCGAGATTCAGTCTCTACTATGTTGTCTGCTTTTATTTATAAGTTTTATGGCTGGGTTCTGGGTATTGAGTGCTTCTCCTCAGAGGAGGATTTCCCAGCATAAAGGACTCTCTGGTGGCATTGTACACATATTACTAATGCATCCATCAGCAAATTATATAGGCAGTAATTACAAAATTGAGACTTAGGTAGTGCAAATAATTGATTTTTTCAGTGCAGTAGCTGAACTGAGAAGTTGAAGAGTCTTAATTTACGGTCACTGGAAACAGCATGTTTTTTCACAGCAAGAATGCAAAAAGAGCACTCACCTGTGTGTGGCACTGCAGTTCAAATTCAAAGCCTGCTTGCTAATAGGAATACTTCTTCCATCTGCCAGGAGAGAACTCTACTCACAGCATTTTCAAGCTATCATAGCAGAGGTCAACCTTAGCAAATGTGATTTCCTGTATGGTTGTGACTCTCATGTGAAAAATAAAAATCTCTCAGGAACTATTTTGGAAATTAAATCTACACTTTTAATAGCTTCAGTATGGCTCCTGCTGTGTTTTTCAACAAACGTTTACTGATACCCTGTATGAGATTTGCCTTAGTTTGCATTTAAAAAACACTGTTCTTCACCTCTTGCGTGGTCGTGTTTTTATTGGATGATCTGTACCTTTGAAAGTTCTTTCAGCTATCTTTATTACTGATTGAAGGGCTTGACAAAAAGGTTGAGTTCAGCACTGTGATCTGAAATTGATTGCAAACAGACTCATTTTAATCAACGCAGGCATAAAGTAACATAATATAGGGCCCTCTGCCAAGAACAGTCTGATCTCAGCTCCTGAGATCTCCACACTGGAGCACAGCAGCCCTTAGGTGTCCATGGAGAGCAATTGTTTTGCTAAGGTAAGAATGGAGATCAGGTTGCTGGAATAGCAACGTGTTTTTTATGGAGGGTCTGTAAGGAATACAGAGAACAGTGCCTGGTAGGCTCCCAGGAGGTTTGGGTTGTCTTATCTTGTACAGGTGGAATTTCTGAATGCCTTCCCATTCAGTATCAGGAAGAAAGAAAGACAATAACCCAAGCACAAAACACAGTAGCTAAATCCTCATTAGAAAGAAATAGTCACAGTAAATCAAGCAGATTAAACTGGAAATATTGTATATTATCTCTGTTGGTAGTAATCGTGCCATTTATGTTCTATTTTGTCTTTATGTTTTATTGAGAAAGATTCCCAGCATAACATGGACATGTCTCTGAGTAAAGGAACAGAACACCAAAGACACTCATGGATTTCATATCAGATGCTGAGGACACCAGCTGATTGTTTTGTGGAGACGTTAGGTCTTTGGGGTGGACTCTTCCTGATGATTCATTAACTTCAAGAAGGATTTAAACGATGAAGTTGAATTCATTGTCCCATGGATGGGAGACTCTGTCTCATCACTGTTTTCCTGTCCATTACGAGCAGGTCATAATGATCTCATAAATCTCTGTAGAGGAAAGCTTAAGAATTTAGCCAAATGTCAGAATTTTAAGCAATCCCAGGCTTAGAACTCTGCCTACACATGGTTAATTCTTATGTTTTTAAAATGAATTTAAGATTTGGTTGTTTATTATGAGGTGTTTCTCTGAAGGATGGCTAGTACTACCCTGCAGCTTATTTTCCATTGTGAAATTGCCACAGGCATCATATTAGACTTTATTATGCACATTATCTTTTAAAATGATCTTGTGCGTAACTTCTTCTAGTGTTTTCAAATGAACACTACCAAAATGAATTAAAAGAGCAAGGGACCAATAGGTACTATAAAGACGATATTGTTTTATGAAAACTATATTATAACGTCAAAACTAAAGCAATTCAGAATCAATTGGATGATGCGATGCAATTATGGGGTAAATTTGGCTCTCCAGGTTTATGGCTTAAGCTTCCAGTTGATGTGAGCATCCTGAGTAAAGTTGGAAGTGACTTATTTTCATGGTGCCTCACTTTACCTTATAAAATAAGCAAAGCCGTCTCCACCTTGCCGGTCAAACCTGATGTGGGAATACTTGGGATGTACTAAGACACTGAGACAAAGTCACTTGACACTCCAGTCTGATAACAAAAAGAATCCCATTATTAGTCTCTCCATACGTATACATGCGTGAATACACACACACGTATTTCTGGATAGATACTGCATATGCCAAATCTAGTAATCTAATTGAATTAATGACACAAGGAGACAAATTCCCAAATTCCAGACTTAGCACTGCACTGATTTTGGATTCATAGCTCCTCTAGCCCTAGTTTTCCAAGGAAGAAAAACTATGTGTTTGCACAGTGGACCACTACTAGGTTATATTCCCTTTCGTATACAAGTAAAAATAATTCCAGGCTTTGACCTTGCATCTCAATGACTTCTTTTCAAAGGAAATTATGCCATGACAATTTTGCTATTGACCTCAGTGGGGGCCAAATTACATCTTTACTTCTGCTGTCTTTCCCTGTATTTCAGCTGGTACAGGAAGGTAATATCCAACTGCAACGGCGAAGGAATTTAAAGAATGACAAAGAAAGTGGAGATGCCTAAACGCAAAGTGCATTAACTGTGCACTTCGTGAGCTACCTATGCCTGGGAGTGCCATCTAGTATAGTTCATAGGAGGGAGAATGCAGGAATAAGGGATGCGGTTGCAGTTTATATTAGGTGAACATACTAGGTGATTGAAAGGTGTCCTGCGGAGAAGAGAGAAGAATCCTCTGATAGTCTTTCATATGAGGACAAATGAAACTGATAGTTAAAGCACACAAAATGAAATCAAAGTCTTTAGACAGTGAACATGTGAGAAAATCACAAAGATGAAAAAATTGCATAAGTCTCCATAAGGACATACACTGATATACAAGGGGGTATATGAAAGAGGACTCCATTGAAAAGATCAGATCTCCTAAGCACCTGAGGAAATTATGAAATTAAGGTTTATTAGTATTATAAAGACACAAAAGTATAGTGCAGTAGAAAAGCAATCATGACTAGAACACAGGTTTAAGAAAATGCACAGTTAGGAAAAGAGGAAAACAAAGTCAAAGGCAACAGAATAAATGTATATGTAATGTAATCTGGAAAGAAATAGGAACTGAGATTAAAAGCTGGAAGATAATCTTGGGGCAAAAATGAATGAGTATAAATGGAGGCTGGAAATCAGAAGATTCCTAACATGTAGGAACAATGGAATTTGATGTATTTGTGAAAAGAATGATGTGACAGGTGCTTATAATGACCAAAGACTACACTTGATGATTCTAAAGTTTACATTTCCATTCAACTCCATGAAAAGGAAGTGCCTACCCCAGACAGTATGCAGTCTATGCATATAATTTTACAATTCTCTTCAGATATATTGGAAGATTTGTATTCAGAAATGCAAAACTAAAACATCCCTATTGCCTTTGTAAGACTCTGAGGCACCTGGAATACAAAGTAACCTGCCACTTCAGGAAGCAGATTTACGCCCGTATACAATTAGTAGCAGCAATGGGACTGGTTTAAAAGTTACAGTGTCTTTACCTCTGAATTCTTTCAGGTTTTTCAGTAGCAGCAACACATAATTTGCTTTTTATTATAATACTTTCTCACTGCTGCCACAAAGACAGCAGCAGTTGGCAACTGGCAGAAAGCTTTTCCCTGCCTTGAAATATATATAACTGGTAAAGGAAGAACAGTAGTTTCATAGACTGAAAGTATGAAAGCCCATGGCATTAAAGCAATCTCTGATTAACAAAAACCAAACAATTGAAAAGAATATGTCATACACACACAAGAACCAATTCTTTATACTGCAATCCTTCAGTTCCCACAGTTTCACCCAAATTAAATTAAAATGAGAGCCTTCAGGCAAACTGCCATTAAACAAAAACTGTTAGAAGGAGAATGCACAATCTAATTATAGTGTAACAAATGTGTACCTTTCATCTACAAGGCTGGTACTCCAAAATTTTAATAGTCAATTATGATTATATAATCTATAAAGAAGAATAACCAAAGTGCTATAATGAAAAGGAAAAATCGACAAAGGAACATGAAAGACATCACCAGTAGCACAAAGTGGCATAATAGTAGTACCCTATACAGTTTCCTTTCTCCTGTAACTTGTATTTAGATTATGTTGCAGAGATGGAGGTACTGGCAGTCACCCGCTGAATTCCCATGAATGTATTCTCAATAACTAGTGCCTATTGAATTATTTTTGGGTAATATCATGAATCCAGATATCTGGAAATAAAAGGTATGAGGATCATAACTAAATCAATAAATCATGGTTAAGAGAAATACTTCCTTTAAGTTTGCAGGTCATTAATACTTCATTTACAAAAAGCTCTCAAGGGTCATTCTTTCCTTCGTTTAGTTACTAATTCTTTCATTCATTCATTCGTTTGTTTGTTTGTTTATTCATTCGGGTTCCAACTTTCTCTTCTACAATTTTTAATTGCATGATGATACAATTATAGAAAGTACTGTGAAGTGCATGATCACAGTCATAGAATAATTTCTATCCTGTAAATGAGCTACTAGACCAGGACCTTTCAACCTGAAAAGATGTAACTAGGGGAGAGAGGACAGCTGTGTAGTATCATGAATGATAAAGAGATGATAAATAGGGAACCTATCCACCGCCTTTTTCAATACAAGAAATTGGGGGCCTCGAATGAAACAAAGACTTTACTTCATGCATTGTGCAGAGGAATTTCACAGTACGGCATGGTGGATAGTAAAAGTATTCAGACTCAAAAAGTGAATGAACAAATTCATTAAAGAAAAATATTCCAGGCCTCTTAAATCAATAGACCCTACTACTGGCTTAGGGGATATCTAAAATGTGACTCTTTGGAGGCTGAGAGACTCTACTGGAAGAGCGTAAGTATATGGCTGCTTGTTCATACACTTTTCTCTAAACATCTGCTATTGAATGCTACCACAGACAGAAATCAAGTCAGTGATTCTGCTGCAAGCGCTGCTTATGTGGAAAGTACAAACTGCCCTAAATCTACTGTGTTTACTACAAATTAGATACAGCTTAATGGGAGCTGTATCTCCCATTTAGCATGTATTGCTAAAACTTTGAGAAGACTGAAATCAGACATATTTTATCCAGTCTCTCTGTATTGTCTTTGATCACACACCAAGTCTATGACACAAAACTTCATATTGATTCAGTGACTTTTTGGTCAAATGGTTTCTCGTGTATAATACCTACACCATACCTCAAGTTTACCTTCATTTAGTAGTTTTTCTTCTGTAATCTACTATGAAGTCAAAATCTCTGATAATTGTGATTTCTGGTGTAATTATTATTAGAGATCCCGGTTCATATTCAGAATATGACCACAGGGCAATAAAACCTCTCTCTGGTTCCTTTAATCTATGCTAACATTTCTTATTTCTTTTCAGGCTATAGAATATTATTAGTGCAAAATAAAATTTTTAATTTCTGCCTTTTGAGAACCTTCACCTTTGAGAACCCAACTGAAGTTCTACATATTTCTCTTTTTAATGTGATGTGCATGTTCAACTAACCTTAGACTCAGAAGATTATGTCCACAGATACTCAAGTATCCATCAAAACATCTTTCAAAAAATGCCTACTGCCACTGTATAAAGAACTCTTAAGAAATTTAATATTCTTAAGTAATACTGCAGAAAGGAAAGAAAGGAAAATATGACTGCAGACAAACCAACAGTTTCATCTACATGCTTTTTATTCCTAATGTTGAACCATGTAGTGTTGCATGTGCTCCAACAATTCCCATGGGCCATGATTAACAGCAGATGTTAATAAGAATGAATATTCTAGTGTGAGTAGCTGGTTACACAAATGTATCAAACAAGTTACATTTACTTTTCTGACAGCTGCCTCAACCAGGAGACCAAGGAGGAAAACAAAACAATGGAAATACTGGTAAGAGACGAGGCTTATTATAGCAACTTTTCTAGAAAAATCTACCAAACCATATTGGTTCCAGTAACTGTTCTGTCCTGCCTGTCAAGGCGCTTGTGATAAGGCTAAGTTTGCTACAACTTTTGGTTTACAGAGGAATTCTGTGTATTTTAGCACCTGGAGTACGGTCTCTTTCACTCCCTCTATGTTTATTTCCTTTTACTTTCCACTTTGTACATATTCCACTTGGTATACACGGTTTTTCAGTAAGGCAAGTAAGTTAACCGGGGCAACCAGGAGACAGGTCTCAAGCATCTCAGAACACTTGGACACAGTCTGGCAAAAACTACCCAAGCCTGGATTCAAGCCCCATGTCCAAATAACACAGGGCAGGTGTCTGAACACGTGTCTGCTAACCTTACAGGGAAACGCCCTACCACTTGATTACTATTGCTTTTAGCAGGTGAATCTCTCCTTCTTGAGTCGGGGGGGAGATCCTTTCAGAACTAGCATGTGAATTTCCATGCAGGACCCATAGGTTTGACTTTGTCATTTTACAGAAACGTTTATGACTGCTCAAGTGGTGATTGCAATGGAGTGCTGATGTAAGAGGTATTTATGGATGAGTGTAGATCACAGACCCAATTTATGCACTAGAGATAGTTCTTTTCTCTTGTGGTTTTGTTTACATTGCAGTTAAGATCCCAGCCCACAAGGGTCACGAATTTGGGATTCTTCTTGGGTAGATCATGCTGCCCAAGGAAAACATATGGCCAAATATGCTGGTAAAATACATTTTAAGAAACATTTTGTAAGTAAATAATGTTGTTTCTGGGATCAGATAGGGGTTTATTTTCCGAAGCACTAGGCACTCACTGTTTCCCATGCTTGACTACTTGTCCACAATTAAAGGCCCGAGTTATTAAATTGTACATATATATATATATACATTAGAGACACTTGTAATCATGAAGAACATTTTCTTCACATCAATGTAGTTCAACACGTTAGTAAGAAGATAGCATATACATGAAAGATTCCAGTCTGCTTGGGTTTGTTTTTCTTTTTCTAAGTAGCATGCTGTAATTGGGGTATGTATCCCATTAATATTTAATTGTGAGAAATCTTACAACTGCTGCAGGATGACTTTTATGGGGCAGTTAGTCAAAATATGTTTGTTAGCTTTACAGTATTTGTTAATGTACAGTTTAATAGTATTAATCTTTTCAAAAGAGTATTACCTACAAGATAGAAAACGCTTTGCTTCATATATTATGCACAGATTAATCCATTAACATACTCTGTTTTGACATAAAATTATAGGAATACAGGAAACAAGAATAATTAAAATAGTACTGTTATTTCCCATGTACCGATAATTGTGAAGCTTAATGACAGAAGAAAACAGTCCCTTCTCTCCATCCACCTTGCTGGTCACAATGGAGAAGAAAGATCGCAGTGTGGCTGCATGCATGCGTAAGGCTAAATCAGGGTGCACCTGCGCACAGGTTGATGGAGCGCATGCAGCTACCTGTCATACGGAGTGCTGGACGCCCCTTCCCACGCAGAAACAGGACCACTACGTGTTGTTTACATGACACCATTTGTGGTTTACAATATGGATTACTTGAAACAAAAACATGCACATGTGCATGTAGTGCTTTTGAAGGAAACTCTGCTCATGAACTTCAATTTCAAGGGGAGTACTTAATAAAGTTATTTCAGGTACTCTAAGTCCTGTGGATAGCAAAAAAATGTTAGGGCTAATGAAAATAAAGTTGATAATCACTTTGAAAAATCTGATTTGTTTCCGCGCATGTTAAGGTTGGAACTGCGTTAGGAGTTAGGGCCACGATCATGCAGATACTTGGCGATCTGCTCAACTCCAACCGCCGGACTGCCTGCGGGGATTCGGAGAGCCGCCGATGATGGAAGGGGGCTCGCAGGGCTCGGCTTTCAGCACCCCCGAGGCGCCCGTCACGGGAGGAAACCGTTCGCCAAGGCCCCTCCCCGGCCACACCGACTGCAAGCACCCCGGCCGACAGGCAGCGCCGCCGCCCCGGCCCCTCGTCCTCCCTCCTGCCCTCTCCCCGTCGCCCGCAGATCGCAGCCGAGCCGGGGACCGGCCCCGGCACCCGCGGGGCCCGGGCGGCCGCAGCCGGCACTGCG
>VXAL01000402.1:7104-19405 GCA_013399475.1 Chauna torquata | reverse complement strand
GTGCACGCTGTTGACCTGCAGCTCTCAGTGATTTAAAGGTAATTAAAAAAAAAAAAAAAAGAAAGTCAGGTGTTTCAACAACCTTAAAAGTAAACAAAAGCCAATTCTATACAAAGTGGTACAACTAGTTCAAATAGAAAAGACAAGTTAAGTGTATTAATTTTTTTTTTAAACTAAATAGTTAGATTCATATGGCTTATTCCTATTAAATGGGACAAGCCAGTTGGATTGANGGGTATATATGTTGGTTCTACTAAAGAAAACTGAGCTGACAGTTTGGTACTGCAGTATTTCTCAATAGCTGATCAATACTGAGCTAGTGCTCAGGCCTCAGCTGTTGGTCCTTCTCTAAATTACAAAGCTGCCTTCTCTCCACCAAGTCAGAACAACAGAAGGTATAAAGGATGTCTTGCCTTTGCCACTTCTCTGGCCTTTTAAAGCAGTGGCTTTGAATGCTATGAGGTTATCACTACTGCTCTGTTCTTTCTTTAGCTCTGGGGGCAAAAAGAAAACTTTTTACCTGTTCTTCTGGAGGTTTTTTTGGTTTTGTTTTTATCTGATGGGGAAATAAGTCTTTTGAAACAGCTAGTGCACTTTTTATTGAGTTCTACTTTTAGGTTCATGTAGCCTCCTTTGGAGACTAATTCTGTCTAACAACAGAAAGGTTTCTCATCAGCAAATGGTAACTTTTCTCCTCCTGTAGTCTAAACCATTCTATCTTCTGAGCGTTATTTAAAGCTGTCTTTTCCTCCAGTGACAAAAATAAATTACTTTTATTTAGTTACCTGTGCCTCTGCTGTGCTATAGAAGAGGAAATGAAATCCTCCTGCTCATGCTCTTGCATCATTGGCCCAACTGAGGAAAAGTCAGGAACTTTGTGCTGAAAAAATATAACCCTTTAGTTGCTTTACACAAAGAACTAACCAAAGGAAGGAATAAGAATAAAAGGACAATTTTTTTGACAGCTGTCTTTTTTTTAATATATAGAATTTTTTAAAATGCATAACTTGATGACCCAAAAAAACCTACAGCTCGTTGCTTAGTTCTGAAGTTGAGCTTGCAAAGTTGTCATTTTTTTTCTAATGGGATTTTTAAGCCTATTGTCTCTAAATCTGAAACGCAACTTTTCAAACTCACTTTTATTTTCATCAGTAGAAATCTGTCTTATAGGCAGAAAAATGCCCTTAGAAGAAAAATGACTGAGGGTATAGATACCCTGCCCAATGAAAATATGTAGTAGTTAAGGTTTCTTCCTTACTTTGGTTCTTATAAGCAGGCATTATTAAAGCTATCTATTTGCCTTAAGATTGAGGGAGATTTATCCTCTCATGCACACAACCATTTTTCTCATCAGGTTATTTAAGGATTTTGTTTCTATGAGAAGAAAGATTGGGAAGAAAAGAATACTTAACTTAGTGTTCTGTCTTAAAAAAAAAAAAAAAAAACCCTACCTTTGGGAGTTTGTTTACCATTTTAAAAGCCTGATAAGCAGTGTTGAATGAACTTGCAGATAGTTCCCATCACAACTAAAAAGCTATAGAAAGGAGGACAGATGGTTTTCTCCTGGTATGCTTGCGCAATATTATAAAACTCTAGGCTCTTTAATGTTAAAGTGCACAAATGTTTGGGATCAATTGTTATCTTCGGCTTCTTCCACATAAACTCTTACTTCTAATTAGCTCTCATGGCTTTGTCCATAGCTGAGAAGGTGTCTTCTGGTAGAGTTGTATGTCAGTTTCTGGTGCTAACCATTCAAACGCATTTCTTTGGTGGACCCATCATAATGGTCTTACTGGCAGAGATAACTGAATTTTCTATTGCACTTTCCACTTATTTCCGTAATTTACTCTAGCACATTTTTAGAATGGTTTTGAAATACAAGCCTGAATGCTTAAAGGCAACAAGACTTGCAAAATTATTCCTTGTCATTACTTGATGTCAAAATACTTCTCTCATGATTTTTTTTGTCTATTTTACATGGTTATTCAGGTCATTAACAAAGATTCATGATTATTGCTAGTGTCTGGAGACTTTATATTCCCTGAAAGAATGACAAATACTTCATTTTTAACCATTTGCATTCGCTGAAAATAGTCATTTCACCAATGTATGAGAACATTCATAAATACCTTCTTTCTGAAAGGTTCAGGAATTTCATGAACGTAGTCTGGTTTAAAATTGGTCACCTACTGCGCATTTTCATCTTTGTGTGACGACTTAAAGTGAAATGGATGTTTACAACAGTCACTGACAGTGGCTCCAGATATATCTCAGTCTTCACTACCATAGTTAGAGTAACAGCCTCTTGAAACTTTGAGGTCCAGTTGAAAAGTTCATATTTTCTCTGGGTGTAGCTCTGGATTGACAGTATTGCTTTTTCGAACTTATTACTGCTGTAGATACTAGAAATTTAGTCTGTGGACAACAGTCACTTGTTTTATATAGCCATACAGAAAACCAAAACAGCTGTTAAAATAACATGTTTGCAGGTAGCACAGAGATTTCTGTAAGCTTTTAGTATGATGTTTTTAAAAATAAAATAATTTAGCACCTATCAAAGAAGACCTCAAAAGACCTGAAAAGAGGCTTGTATATGGCAACCTAAGGAGGTGATTAGAAGCAAGTCAAAAGGTATGCTTTAAAAAAATTCCTTTATCAAAGTCCTGTCCAAATAAATAAATTGGAAAAGACTGTAAACTCTGGTAGGTTAAATGAGTAGAAAATGTTTGGTTTAGCTCCGTTCCACTGCACCAGAAATGAGAAGTATGTATTCTTAAAAAGGAAAATTATTACAGTGTTCTACTATTGATCAGCACTTCTCAGAACTTTTCATACCTGAGATGTAATCTATTCAGAAGATCTTGAGCTTTTTTTTTTAATCATATTAAATATGATTCCCCAAAATTTCCTAAATGATGCAAAACCGTGCTCAAACACACCTCCCACGTTCTAGAAGGTTGGATGCATATATTTTAGAAATTCTGTTGAATACTGCCAATGGTCCAAATAATTTAGTTGCTTGATCACAGTACCTCTGTACTTCGCTACCCTTTATTTTCTTCTTTTNAAGAATTATTCAAAGAAAGCTGTAGCAGAAAAAACTGTGCTTAATTTTTCTAACCCATTTTCGTCTTGGAGGACCTTCAGAAGGTTCTAACATTGCAATTCTTCATGGCGAACTATCAAAACTTCCACTTCGGAGTTTCAGTAGAATAGGCTATTGACCATGTTGACAAAATTAGCAGTAAAATAAATTTCAAGACCAGATGGTAAAACAGCATTCATAAAGAAGTAATTACTTACAGTAATATTCTTAAGCCTGGAAGAGGTTGCCCTGAGGGAGAAGTTATGCTAGAAATCTGTGAAGACTTCCATAGCAGCAGCCATAGAGGTTATTTGCCAGCCCTCATAAATGAAAAAGTGGGTGGCAACAATGAGATGAACACAGGTGGACCTAAAATAAACATGAGGAAATACTTCTTTGTTGTGCAGTAAACTGTGGAAATTCCTGCTGTAAAACCACAATGCAGAAAGATGGTGTGGATGAAGTTTAGACAAATTTATGGAGGAAATATGTTTTCCTGAATCATTACGGACGAGAAACCCTCAGCTACAAAACAATGAGATTAGGGTGACATACTAGGTAAGGTTTCCTCATTTCAATCTGAATGACATAACTAGAGATCACAAGAAACCAAAGCATAATAAAATGTAGTTTAAAAAAAAAAGTGATAAATGCATTTAGATTTTGATTGGTTCATTTCTCCTTAAGTTGTTGTGGTATTGCTTTTTAGATGATTGCATCTGCAAAGACTTATTTGTGTTTTGCAATGTAAACTGATCACCTGACATTTGCCTAAGAACATATTAAAACTCGAAAGTGTTCTCTTAGTTGTTAGGTCAATAAAAATACAATTTGAGACTTGGATTACATAAATATTTCAGTTTGTGAGCAGATTACTGGAGAAAAATCTGGCCTGTAGCTACACTTCATTGTCCAATTTTCTAAAGTCTTTTGGGGAAGAACTTTTTCAGACAAAGCCAGGTAGCAACTAGTTAAAAAGGATAAGCTGCAAGTATAGCATTGGTTTAAAATACTATTTTTCCAGAATTTGCTGCCAATTCAGGATAGAGTATGTTATGTGAATAGTCTACTGGTTTAGCACTTCTAGCATATTCTGCAGACTAATTATCTACACATCCAAAGTGCCAAATGAATAAAAAGCTAATATTAAATACAGCACCTTCCAGTAATTACAGTTTATGCAGAAAAGCGTTTTGTAATGAAGGAAAGTATTAAAAAGATAATAGGCCCATTTCCCTTCATTTTGTTGCTGAAGAATATTAGTCTGACTTCCTTTTTCATATAAAACGTTTTAGAGTGAGTTAACATAGTGAAAAAGATAATTATTAAATGTTTTCTCCTAGTAGTAATTTTGTTGAGCATTAGCTTGAATTTGTTTATAAAACTTTGAGATTTATAAAACACTGAAGCTTTCACTTATGAAACCTTTAAATGATTTGAACTATGACAGCAATCTCAATAAAAAAAGGGGAAAAAAATGGTGCAAGGTAAAATAAGGGTCAGATATCGACGTCGAAACCAGGAATTGTCTTATTCTTTTTCTTGTAGCTTATCGTTTAGTCAAAAATATTTTACAGGAAGTATTAATTCTATTATGGTCTGTCTTTTTCAGTTCTGCTGAAGACCTAAATTTCTGAATTCAGTGAAATCTCGATATAAAATGTAGATGGACATTATTCATAATAGCAGTAACCTAAATGCTTATGCAGTTGCTATTTGAAAGCTCTTTTGTCAGCTTTTTTCTGCATTGTTTGTCTGCAAGTATGAATTCCTGTAGAAGCGTAGTTCTTGAACACTGCCAAGCAGTAATACAACAGAGCCTCTGTCACACTCTGCGTGTAGGCTTGGAGCTTAAGATCAGCTTCCTCTCCTGATCTTTTGATTTGCAGATTTTAAAACCAGAATGGATCATTATTATTCTCTGATTTCACTTCCTGTAGTGTTAACTGGTCATAAAATGGCATGCAGCAAGCCAAATAACTTTTGATTGGAACTGACAGAAGTCTTCTTGAATATATTTCACTGGTAATATAAAATTTCAACATGATGGCAGAAGCTGTCCTCTCTCTTAGCCTGAAGATTTAAAAAAATATATATATATGTATATATATATGTAGATTCTTTACCTTTTGAGTTTTTATCCGTTTTTCTTATATTACTTTTGAGTCTTGCTATGCCTTTGTGTCTTGGAAAACATTCTAGTATTAGAATTCATCTAGTCAAAGCCACTTGCATGATTATTACCTTCAAATTTTTCTCTAACATATGAGATCCTTTAGTTTGTTGCTGAAAAGATTTTCAGGGCCTCAGATCATACTTGTGACTTTTCTCAGAACACCTTTTCTTTGTGTTGCCATTTTGCTTTTTTTAAGCATACGTTATTTCCACAATGGCCTTCCCAGTAATACATTCAGTGATGATTTTATATATGATTCTTGTTGCTTTGAGCTAAGTGTAGATGTATTTCCTACAACCAGATCTGGAGATCTGGTTTTCTAATATAACTTCTTCCCATTCCTCACACTCTTTCTCAAGTTGATAGTGTAGTGCAGTCTTGCCAGCATTACCTAGGTATTTTTTGTTACAAGTCACATATAGTCTTTAACTTGAAAGTTTCTTTAGGAATTGTGAAGAGAGGTGTGTGGGTTTTTTTGTTGTTTTTGTTTGTTTGTTTTTCCTTTTATATCTTTCTTGAAATGCATTTTATTTGTCAGCTTCTGGAAATATATTATTCTTATCCTGTAATGTAACAGTTCCTATAATTCATAAACCATTCTCCTTAGCAAGGTCTAAAACAGGTTTTTTTTTTTTTTTTTTTTTCCCCAGAAACTAAGGAAAAATCTTCACTAGGGGAGGGAGGGGAGATGCTCTTGAATCGTTAAAACTCCTTACTTCCAATACACTGCCTACTTTTGCTTGTCTTCCAGGAGAAGGGAAGTTGTTTGCTGTCCTTTCCTATTAGTTTTCTACATTTCTTAACACACTAAAAATATTTAGTTTGAGATTTTTTTTCCCTGAGACCAGTCACCTCTAGTGAGCATTAGATATATTATACTTGTGAATTTGCTTTATCTATTGCATTTATCATCTTGCTCTCCTTTCCCAGAAAGTGAAATTTTCTTCTTAAACCTAAACAGTGTGGTAAGTAGAATCAACAGACTTGGTGCATAAACTTGGAGAACACCCCACCTAGTGGATGATCACAAACTCATTTTTCAACTTCATTTTTCATTGTTCAACTTTAGATAGGAGGCTTAAGATTAAGTTGAAAAGCTGTTCTTTAACTCATGGGTATCTTTAAAAAAAAAAAAAAAAAGCAAATGTAAAATGAGGTACTGTAATAATTTAAATAATGCTGTATATTGAAACAACGTATCTATTCCTCTCTATGCTTTTTTTTATAACCCATGTGGCTGGTATGCGAATTTCCAGACACAGGTACAGGCTGGAAGACAAGTGGCTAGAGAGCGGCTCAGCAGAAAGGGATCTGGCCTGCTGGTTGACAGCAGGCTCAACACGAGTCAGCAGTGTGCCCTGGCAGCCATGAGGGCAAACTACATTTTAGGATGCATTAAACATAACATAGCCAGCTCGTCAAGAGAGGTGATTCTCCCACTGTATTTAGCATTGGTGCAGCCTCACCTTGGATATTGTGTGCAGTTCTGGGCTCCACAATGTAAAAAAGGATGGTCAGATACTTGAAAGCATGCAGAGGGCAACAAAGCTGGTAGAAGGGCTGAAAGGCGTGTCCTATCAGCAGAGGTTGAGGATGCTTGGGTTGTCTAATCTGGAGAAAAGAAGGCTCAGAGGTGACCTCACTGCTTTCTACATCTTCTGGGGGTGGGGGCGAGGGCTGGTCTCTTCTCCCTGGTAACTGATGACAGGATGCGTGGGAACGGCACAAAGCTGCACCAGAGGAGGTTCAGACTGGACATTAGGAAAAATTTCTTTACCGTGAGGGTGGTAACTTGAGAGAATCAAACAGCTGCAAACATTTCAAATCCAGATGGGGGGAAGACTCCCATGTAAAAATGTACCTGTGAAAATGTATACACTAGATATATGGATATCTATCATACATGGATAAAATAAGACTGAATAGAAAGCAGTGTGTTTCTTTAAAATCCTGTTGATATGTTTGTGGCAAAGTAAATAAGGGTACTCCATCTTCCCGCTCAGAATATAAGAGAAAGGTCCCTAGAAATATGTATTAACTCTGGCTGAAACTGATAGAAACAAAGTATGTTGGAATGCTGTAAATCTATATACCCCTTGATGTGACCTCACCTTTCTTTTTTTGCCTGCAAAGAATTAAAAATTTCTAGACACAAATGTTTGGAGATCCTGGAGACTAGGGAATGTGAGTTCCCCACTGTGAACAGAGCTTAACTGGAAAAAGTGGAATGAGGTAATATGTCACTCTGCCCTTCCTATTTCTGCGTCCTATAATGTCCACATCCATCATCATGTGGATGAAGAAAATTTGTCAAAAGACAAATTTTTTTGTTCCGTCAAAGTAGTGTTGCTCATATTTCTGTCCTGGTTTTGGAGATGGTATTTCTGAGTTGTATGTAATGAAATTATATTCAAATATACTTTATATTCCTTACCAAGAGAAGTCTAGGTAATCTCTTATCTCACACACTTGAATCTTAGACACTACATTTTGTAAATGAAGTCAGATCCTGAGGAATCATACACATTTTCTGGTGAGACTCAAACATTCAAGTAATGTCCAAATGATAAAATAGCCTTGAAAGTGATGCCTATATACATGTGCAAAATTCCACAACTGAGCAAAAAGAGGAGGAGGCAGGAACAAGAATCTATTCCATCCACGTTCTAGTCCCCCAAGGTTTCCAGAAGTATTCTGCTTGTTAAATGCTAACAAAGGGAAAAAGAAATGTTTCAAGTAAGTTGACAATTTGAGGTAAACTGTTCTGTAATTCTTACTTCAGGGCTATGGGTACAGCCTATCACTTGATGTGAGTTGTTAAAGGCATGCCAAGCATGACAATATTATCTGCTTCTGGAGGCTCTTCATGGCTTTTTTCTTTCTTTTTTTTTTTTCCTGCAAATGAATAAGTAATTTCTTTTTTTCCTGCTGCTGCCTCTGTAAACCTTAACACTTCTATAAAATAGAACACTATACTGAACAAATAAGTGTAAGATTCAATGATAGAATACAAATACCAAGTGTTGCTTACTTTTGCTGCATGATAAAAACGCACCTGAGCGATATATTATCTTTAAAGTATCATCAATGAAGCTTGATGTCAATTATATAGCAGATGTTAGTCTAAAAGCAAGTCTTCTTAATAAAGCAATTTTTCTACCCATTCCTGATATTAGGAGTAGTATAGAGAGGTTGAAATTGATTATTCTGTTCAGCAGGACTTTCTGTGTTCAGAGGTGTTCACACGTATGACACTAGTTCATCTGGTATTTTGAAATCACTTGGTCTGTATACTGTAAATCCATTTTAGTGAGTTTCTGGATATAGCACTTTTGTTTGGATGCTAAATTTCAGTAACTTGTACATTACGATTTTTTCTTCCAGTTCTTAGAGGAGTGACTGATTTCTTTTTTTCATAGTCACTTGTTGCAGGTTGTATCAAATACATGGAATAACTTGCTAATATCAAGTATATAAATTCCCAGAGTATAATGTTACATTTGTACAAGAAGTTATTTAGAGCTGTATTAAATTGTAAGAGTTCTTGTTTCCTTGTTCTTTTTATTGAATTGTATGAATTATATGTCCAGTTTTGTGTTATGCTGTCCATTGAGAAATGTAAGATGATTTGGCTCACTGAAACAGTGCTTAATGTCTAAGTAAAGGAATAAGTTGTACACTCTACACTTTTTTTGTTTTTCAAAAGCTTATGAAACAGTCTGGGGGGGAAAAAATGTTTTATAACTATTTTCATGAATTTTCACGAATTGGGGAAGGAATTTTAGTTATATTCCAATCTGCAGAAGAAATTTACTAAAGCATAAATCCAGAATATTTATTTATTTATTCAGGCACTTACTGGCCTTCGGTTTTGGGTGGGCTTTAGAAAGGTGCTAATTTATACCCGGTTAGTTTTACAACAAGTTAACTTATGCAAACTCTAAGACCATCATCCTCTAAACATTTATTACTAAGAGTTGTATTTCCTTTGTGAGTAGCTCTGTTAGTCCACAGTAGACTTCATTTTCTGCAGCTGAAATAAGTATGGGTGGGGGTAGTGATAACTTTAGGAAGTATGAAGAAATAACTATCTTAGTTGCTTAGGCAACTAAGTTTCATATCCTTATGCCAATATAGTCTGTTTTCATTTCACACGTCACACAAAAAGTGACTCCACTTCCTACAGTTTAGAGACACTAATACACCTTAATGGGAAGATTAGGGAGGGGGTGTGGGAATTTACCTTTGACCTCAGAGTCAATCTTCTTTGTGCAAACAGATTCTTAATTTAATATACAAAACTGGTCATTCTTTTATTTATTTACTTATTTGAAAACCAAGGAGAAGGGTGTTCAGTACACTTGAATTCCTGGCTGTATTGCATCTCCATTGAAATGCTTTTTGCAAATTTGTACTTATCATTTTGGTTAAAATTTTACTGAATTGTGTGCTCTGAATGGAGCGTACAAATAAAATACAAGCCATCATGGATAAATTACTATTAATACTAAACGGTATCTGAAATGGCTTCATTTTTTAGCAGAAAACTTTTAAAACTAAGAGGTGGCTATGTTGCATGGAAAATCTAATGCAATTAGCACTAGACTTGAGAACATTGTTGGCTCGGCTCTATTTTTATCTAATTGCAAAGTTGTGGGCTTTAAGAGAAGCAGAGTTGGCAAACAGTATTTCTTAAAATTCGTTAAGTGATATGCTGTATTATTTCTGCTCACTCTTGTTATGCTTGATGGCACTTTTAAAATACTGTTATATACAATGTTTTTTTGTCAAATGCTTTTCCTGTTAAAAAGGAATGCCACTTCAATCTCCCAGCATGCTTCTAACTTAAATACTGCTTAGACACAGGCATGCACACACAACTCGGTTTTAAATATGAATGTAGTTGATGAACAATTGTAATACTGGTTGCTGGCAAGGAAGAATAAAGGTTCTAGCTGGACCACAGGGTTATTTCTTTGTTTGTAATGACCATATTCCCCAAAGCAGGACTGAAACCCTGTTTTGTTCCTCCTGTTCTGTTTAAGCTACCTTTCCAGTAAACGGTCACCTGGTAAGTTAAAAACGAAAACAATATAAGCTAGTATCCCTTGTGTTCTCAGAGGTCTTTTGGAGAGAGAATTGGTAACATATTCAATGTCTTTTTTTTAAACTTAATGCAGGCACACATATATTCTTTGGGTGCAACAATGAAAGCAGCAATTGAATATATAGTAGAACCTGAGACAGAATCGGAATTTGGGCAAGATCTGCATACTCTTCTGGAACAAATGCAAGAAGAGAATCCTGAAAATAGGCCAGATATTGAGGTAAAACAGCCCTCCGTAATTTTCCATTTAAAAAAAAAAGTGCATGTGTGATTATTAATAGAGGTGCTATTTATATGTAATATGCTCTGATTTTACAGCAAAGCTGAACTTTTCCCAGACTGAGAAGAATCTCTTCTCTCTTCCTAATCTAGTGGAAATACAACTTTGATATCAGATGTAAATGACTTATGGTGATTCCATTTTTAAGAAGACCGAGTGCAACACTCGTGGATCTAAACTTTCTCATTATCTGTTTCTTCCCATTTAATTGTTAATTTAGAGCATAACAGTTGTCCAAATGTGACTTTTCTTGGCTTCCATTTCTCTACTTCAGAGTACTCTTATCTTCTTTTCCTTCTGAGCTGGTAGTATGTATTTTAAATGGTATAGCACCCCTAATGAGTACTTTGCAGAAAGAGTGTTGCAACAGAAGGATGAATAGGCTCATTTCTATAAAGGAAATAATACTCACTCCCTGGCTGAGGGCTGCCCAGACAGGAAACCATTCCTGACATGGAGCCTGCTGTAGTTCTATTCATGTACTTTTGATTGTAGTCAGGAAAGGGATTGTGTAGCAATTGGTCTGTAATCCCTGAAAGCTATTGTTGACTGCTAGCACTAGCCCAAAAAATGGAGTGGATCACGGCCAGCCTAGAGTAGTACATAAAGGTTGCTTTGCAATTATCTGTTCTCTTTTCCCTTGCTTTTCCACTGGACTCTCTCTTGGGCAGAGGAGTGGTGGGAGCTATATTGAGGGCAAACCCATAGACTTTTCTAGGCATTTCATGAGGCTCCAGCACAGCTGGATACCTGTCTCAGTTCTTCCTGTCCTTTCTCAGTCTGATATGTGAAACAACAGAGTTGTTTTCTTCCACTTAAAGCAGCAGAAGAGCAGTGGAGCAGCTTAATGGGGAAGTAACACTAGCTCCTTAAAGCTGTATGACGTCTCATCAGTGTTTATCTAGGAATAGTTTCTAAGGAAGAAGTGGGATGTATTTAGAAAGAGTTCTCTTCTAATTCCTGCCCATAGTGACAGGCTGTTAAATGTATGAATGTCTGTAAACTGTGATTGACCAGTGCTTATGCTGCTAAATGATGCCAGGCTACAGATTAGAGATATTAATATAATACTGTTTCTTCATGTGGTCTGATAATGACTACTTTTGCTAATGGAGAGTAGTGCTTTCTAGATATTTGTTTCTCAGTAATTTTTAAAAGATCCAGGACTTTTTAATGCATTTTTGGTGATTAAAAATATTTATCATACTGCTAGACTCAAGTGATTCACTAGCTACTTAAAAAATAATCCACACCTCTCTTTTTACGTTTGCAGTACTTTATTCATGAAGGATGACATTTAAGATGATTAATTTTTATCAGTTGTTCTCAGTGTGTTCTAACTGTAGGCTAGAACTTGAACTGTATTAAATAATTTCATGATAGCCCATGGTAAAAATGATAAATGAATTCAACTACATAACAGAAATGTACAGTATAATGAACTGTGCAAGAAAGACCTCCAGCGCAGCATCTTATAATTTCAGATGTACTGTGCGAATTAACATGATTCACTTTACTCAAGATTCACATATCTATTCATTATTAAATAAGTATTTAACACTAATTTTCTCTAGAGTATTTTGTCATTATGTGAAGAAAAACTGAAGATTGCTTCATCAAGTAATATTTGTCGAAGCCTGTCTGCTGTTGGAA
>VXAL01000401.1:47598-67262 GCA_013399475.1 Chauna torquata | reverse complement strand
AAGAAAAAAAGAAAGACAATTAAGCTACCTTTGCACCTCTCAGTGCAGCAAGCTGAGTTATGAAGAGCTTTTCAGCCATAAAGAGAATATGAATCAGTAATTTTTATGTCGTTGTCCCTATATGTCATCAGAAAGCACTTTATATAGAGTCAATCACAAGCCGCAGAGTAAATTAAGTTTTTAAGATCAGATTTAAAACAAGAAATCGATTTAAAGCATGGGTGAAAGTTAGAATGAGAATTTCATACTCACTGGCTGTCACTAGTTTATAGGATCTTGTGCTTAAAAATAAGTCATTTCTTAGCAATGACTGGGAGTTGAGTTTAGACAGAATAGGAATGATTTTTTAAGCACCTACAACAAAAACAAACAAACAAACAAATAAACAGAAAATGGAGAGGAGAGTAGGAAGATATATACTGTTACATACGTGCATAGGTTTGCAAGATATCATTAGCAAATATACTGAGTTCAACAAGTAATGACCAGGTCTTTGCAGATGACTAGAGCTATTGCATCAGGCACAAGCTTGAGCTCTTAGAGGAAAAGAGATTAGTCTGTTATTTTTTTCCATTGTTGTATTTTTCCTACAGTGCATGAGGACAACAGAAAAGTAATCAAGCGGGACTGTAGCTTTCTAGTAAGAACTCCAGTTGTTTACTTGCTTAAGAGAGCATGAGGAACTGCATTTTTTGGGAGGCGGAGGGGAAGAAGAAAGGATTCTAAGTAGCTTTAGAGGCATGATTTATGAAACAAAAAAAGCCATCAGGAAATAAGTATGTCAGAATCTGGGTCAACATGCTAAAAGCCAAAGGAAAAAATACATTCAGCTATTCATTATGACAGCTTCGTATTTGCCAGGGGAATAAACATGTATATAATAATATATTAAATACTTTTATTCACATGATTATAGAAAGATGATTAGGAAACTGGAGCATCTCTCATACAAGGGAAGGCTGAGAGACCTGGGACTGTTTAGCTTCGAGAGAAGGTTCAAGGGCATTGTCTCAAGTTGTCTCAGGGTGTACAAATACCTGATGGAGAGAGTAGAGAAGACAGAGCTAGACTCTTTTCAGTGATGCACAATGAAAGGAGAAGAGACAGTGGGCATAAAGTGAAATACAGGAAATTTCATTTAAACACAAGAAGAAACTTACTTACTATAAGGGTGATTGACCACTGGGAGAGGGTGCCCAGGCTGGTTCTGGAGTCTCCTTCCTTGGAGGTACTCAGAACCTGAAGATGTGGTCCTGAGAAACCTGCTCTTGAGTAGAAGGTTAGACTAGATGAACTCCCCNTAGCTTTAGAGGCATGATTTATGAAACAAAAAAAGCCATCAGGAAATAAGTATGTCAGAATCTGGGTCAACATGCTAAAAGCCAAAGGAAAAAATACATTCAGCTATTCATTATGACAGCTTCGTATTTGCCAGGGGAATAAACATGTATATAATAATATATTAAATACTTTTATTCACATGATTATAGAAAGATGATTAGGAAACTGGAGCATCTCTCATACAAGGGAAGGCTGAGAGACCTGGGACTGTTTAGCTTCGAGAGAAGGTTCAAGGGCATTGTCTCAAGTTGTCTCAGGGTGTACAAATACCTGATGGAGAGAGTAGAGAAGACAGAGCTAGACTCTTTTCAGTGATGCACAATGAAAGGAGAAGAGACAGTGGGCATAAAGTGAAATACAGGAAATTTCATTTAAACACAAGAAGAAACTTACTTACTATAAGGGTGATTGACCACTGGGAGAGGGTGCCCAGGCTGGTTCTGGAGTCTCCTTCCTTGGAGGTACTCAGAACCTGAAGATGTGGTCCTGAGAAACCTGCTCTTGAGTAGAAGGTTAGACTAGATGAACTCCCCTCCAGCATCAGCGATTCTGTGATTTTGTGACATATTTTATATCATCGTGGATAAGTAAGCGTTCTAAAGAAGAAATCATTCTGGCAAAAAAAATGTGGAATTGACTAGTCTCCATTTGTCATACTTGCCAGTTTGATAAGTTGTTTGCATTCTTTATTTATGTTGCTTGAAACTGGCCCTGCCTTGCCAATGATGGCAATGACAATGGATTTGTCTGACATGTCTTTTGATTTACTCTGGCAATAAGTATCCACAAAACATTGTACTCTCTTCACTATAAACTATGTCTCTCAGTTGGGAGCTTTTGCATAGCTAGAACATTACAGGCTAAGTCAGCAAAGGCTCTCTAACTGTCAGAAAAAAAGTGCTGTACTAGAGACGTTATTCTTCTGCTGGGAACAATCATCCTATAAGCAAGTTGTTCAACAAAAGTATAACTTCATACACATATGAAAAAAAGTCAGATTTACCTCCAAGAAAGATGTCCTTCTTTTCTAACTTTTTGACTGGAAGAAAGGAGTGGTAGTCCTCACACCATCCGCTAAACTATGATCAAAGCAGCTAATGATTGACTGACTAACAGGAATGGCAGGCAACCAACACTTTAAACTATGAAGCGATAATGCTTTTTAAATACTTGATTTCTTGATTATTATTATTATTTTTTTTAATCACTGTTCCATCCTAGCAAGAACACATTTGTAGCCAGGAAAGGATTTATAACATTTGAATAATTTTCACTTTAACACAGCAGAAAAGTAATTTATAAAATAGAGAGATGATAAACTACTTGTTTAGAAGGGGAAATAGTGATATCTAGATGAAAGAATAGTTGTGCAAAACTATATGAGTTGTGCACAATACCTTCTACTTGACACAGAGAGTGAACATAGAGGATCTAGTCATCCTGGAGACATATACCTAGTTCAGATGGTCTAGCAGACCTAGACTCTTATGTATATATGCAAATGGTAGGAAATCCCATATTCCCTCACACAGAATTTTTCCTTGTATATCACTAAAGGAGTTCTCTTTTCCATTGTTTTGCAGGTCATTGTGTGGCCTTAATGTGTTTTATGTCACAGAGGAATATGCATATAAAGTACATGTTTAAAATTCAAGGTAATGTTTCGGAGAAAAGGCTACTTTACCCTAGTAAATGAAATAAGGCCATGCTATGCGCCCAGCATGTAAATGTTTATTTTGTCACATTATTAGAATAGTTGCTGGCACAGGTCAGCTAGCACTACCACAAGCAAACAATTCCTGTTGTCTAGATAGCATAGGGCAGAGAATGGTACCACTGAGCTGTACAGCCAGCGCTGTGTCATTTTGCCGCACTGCCTCCCTCTCCCATACAGAGATTTCAGTGTAGGCTGACTCCCCACATACTGCTCCACCCATGCCTTCACCACTCTGGACATACATCTTGGTGTGCTATTATAAAAAACAAAACAAAACAAAAACAAAAACAAAACAAAAACAAAAACAAAAAACACTCCTGGCAGTTGCAGAACCTCCTTCTAGAAATTTTTCTCATGTTGCTCCAGGAATCCAGCATTAATGGAAATGGGACATGGGGAAAGAGGGTAGTTCTGGCCTTTGTTTGAAGGAAGTTGTCCCAGGAGCATGGACAATTTGATTCAATGGCTCTCCTTTGGCACTTAAACTGAGATGGCCTAGTGCACACTGATGGAGAGCTACAGTTCCATGGTTATATTCAAGAGGTTTAAGCTGGTCTGCTTGAAGGCCAGGCCCCAACATGGCTGATCCCAATGTAACTTGGAATAGTTGCCCTGAGTGCTCCAAATTGCAAAGGAGTCCCATGATTCTTGGTTATTTTGCAGTGATGCTCCTCCCTTCTTGGATTAACATTGACCTGATGAAGCACTTCACCTCTGAAGGATGAAAGGGAAGTTCTTGGTAAAGAGCCATCTTCTGCACTGTGGCTACCATCACCCACACTGCTGAGTCTGGCAGTGATATCAGGCTATGAGCCCAGATCTGGTGAGAGGAAACTGCTTTTGAAGCATGCTAGTAGAGAAAGGAGATAAAGCAAAAAGATATGGGTATCTACAAGCTCTCTTTGCAAAATATTTTTTTAAAGACAATCTTAATTCTGATGTAGTTTAAATGATAGCAATGGAATTGTATTAAATAAAAGTTTGACTGATTATATATTCAATTGTAGCTCCTGGTATATAATTCAGCTGCCAAAGGATTAGAGAGCTGCTTTTCACTAATAAAGCAGGAGTTTGCTTTTATATTTTACATGAATGATGCAATAAGACTGACTTAATGACTATAGACTGAGATTATGATATATGTTGGCTATGACCCAGGTAGGTTATTCTCTGTTAACTTAAAAATCATTTAAAAATAGATCCTTTTTCAGTTGGTTTTACATTATAGAACTGTACTGAACATCCTATAAGTGCTCATTCATTACATTACTGTAAATTGTTTCATGTGAATAATTTACAGCAAATGATCTCCCAGAAATCAATACTAGAATTCTGGATTTCCAGAGCCTTAAGATATGCAGAAGTAAAGTTTTTACATTATTTAGAAATAGATCTTTCTCCTGCCATGTAAAAAAAAAAAAAACAAAACAAACAAACCATAACAAAAACCAAAACCAAAACCCAAACAAAAGACCTTTCCAAGTCTTAATAAATATTAGTACTTTTTTGTTATATACTAAAACATAAGATGTTATCCTAGCATTGCTGCTGGCAATGTCTTCCTTATTTGCATGGTGCAGTCTGATGTACAGGAATTTTGAGAGTCCTTTGTTCCCTTCTTAGGAACTCATATGCTGGGAACACAATCAGTCAACAGAGCATATATAAAATGGGTAAGTACAATACTTACGTTTGACACTGGTAGGTAAAATTTGCTTTAACATGCAAATAAGCAGTTGTGGCTGTGGCCTGGAATGTAGTAGAGCTACATCTTGTTAATAGAGGTAATGGAGCTCCCCCAGCCAGGCGTGATGAATGCAACACTCCAGCACATCTTGATGTCATGCTTCTGTGTGGCAGCTCGGCGCCACCACAGATATTTTCCCCTTGGGTGCACTGCTTCTGTATGGTGTTAGGTGGCCACAGAACATCCCCCAGCCTCAACCACCAGGAGTCTCTAGGGCCAGGTGGCATCACAGCCCCACGATCTGCCTGCAATGGTACCATGGCAAACCTTTATAGCAGTCTCAAGTATTTTTCTCCCGTTAGTTCCTTACTCATGGCTCAAGCCAAAGCTCAAAAGGCTGTATACATTATACTCAGCTCTTGGTCAGGGCAAGGACTTGATAGTCCCATCTCACACACATACACCACCTTTTTTTAATGACTTTAGTATGAGTTAAGATCTGATTCTTTCGTTTTTCAACTGGGTCGAAAATCTGCCAATTAGTTGCTTACATGTTATGAGGGAAAAATCCTGCACTATACATCATGTAATTTCCTGGGAGAAATGTGATAGCAAGGGGAAAAAAAAGTAGAAATAATAAAATGCACTTCTGATTTACATTCAAAGAGAAATGTTTTCCATAAATATAAGCACGACAGAGAGATGTGAAAGTGAATTGATACATGACTGTTTGTGCCCAACAGCTGTTTGATTCCTTAGTTGCCAGTTTTGTACCTGCCATGAAACTAGTTACTGTTAACTAACTACCAGTTAGGAAGTTAAGGATTGTATTCAGCTCTTAGATATAGAGTCCATGTGGTATACTGGATATGATAAAGAGCATTTTAAGCTAAGCTTCTTTATTTAGCACTTAAAATACCTATAAAGAGAGGAAGATGGCTTTTGTTTGTTAGGTCTGTTATGCCAGCCTTAACTATTTACTTTATAAATACATATTCATGCACACGCACACACACACACGCACACTTCTATGTAAATTATATATTAAAGGGGGAAGAGCTCTTGCAGGTGACTCACAACCATAAGGATGAATAGCCATTTAACTTGTGTAGTGATAGGGACCTCACCTCCTTCCACCCCAAAGATCTTTTATGTTTGTAGGGATTTTTTTTTTTAATTATTAGAATACAAGCTCTTGCAGAAATGAACAGTAGCATCTTGTGTTTTATGAGAAAAAGCAAGTGGGTTTTCTCATAATTGTTTCTACATTTAGATACTAACCAAATAAAAATTCAATTTAAGCTTTAGTTTGAAAAGGGCCAAGATCTCCCACTGTTTGGTAGGCTACTAAATATTTAATAACAGGGGGCATCCAACACAATATTAGAAGTTTTAAAGCATAAAGTTTGTTTTGCTTACCATTTCAGAAGTGACCCTAATATATTAAGATATCTCAAGAAGAAGTAGCTGAATAGCTGGCAGTACCTCTGAAGCCATCATTAAGCTGTGGAAAGGGATTCAGACACTGTTGTATTTACTTAATATTTTGCACTGGTCAGCTATTTTCCTACTCAGTGAAATTTGGTGCAATTGTTCCCAGCTCTGTAGGAGCTTCCTAGACATCAGATACAGATAAAATTAATCCTGTGTCCAAAAACAACTTACTTCAGGCAACTAAATTCTCTACAAACTTTGCACTGGATATCTAATTCCCACCAAAATCAATTAATAGGAAAGAGATATCCTCTTTAGGATAGTACAAATGTGACTTAAACAGTGGCATACACAAAGAATCACTTCTGTATCTGTGGTTATAGCATTCCAAAATTTTCCTTTGAATTTCAGAAGCCAAGAAAATGAAATATAAGGGAAATGTTAACTTATTGCTTACTTTTGTTAATGCTACCTGTCAGATATTAAACAGAGCGAGAATTTTGTGTAGTAATTGATGTTAAATAATTTATTTTTAAGTATGCGAACAAGCGTGTTCTTAAAAGAGTAGATTTTTATCTCTTTCTAAAGCTAGTAGCATGAGGGCAGATATTATGCAAGCACCTAATGAAATGTCTTTAGTATCTAAGGTTATTCGCATTTGAACAAGTACAATGTTGTCTTCAGTGGAAAATTAACTGGCCGTTTGCTAGCATAGCATCTATTATGCAGATCCCAATTATGTTCCTGTAGATTTGATTAGGCTTTTTATTTCAAATAATAGTGATAAAAAACTTACTCAGCTCTCATATGTGAAAATCCTTCATTAATCAACCCTATTTTTTTAATAATTCATTTGCTACTTACATAAGTATGTACAGACTAAAGCAGTGTTTTGGATGATGGTGTTATTTCACCCTTTGTGGAGAACCATTCCCCTGAGTCATGCCTGAGTCATTAATTCTGATAAGCGTGAATAAAATATTTTAAAAAATGATATAACAACAAAAATAATTAGTACTCTATGCCCCATTTGAAGTGTCAGGGCATCAAAATTTAACCAGTGAATGAAAAAGAAATCATTAATGAGAAGACTTTAACAAGCAAGTGAGAGCCAAAGTCATTGTTCTCATTCATGTATCACCAGTTTGCATTACTCAAGCAGCACTAGTAAAAGAGATTTACAAGTTCAAACTAATGAATAAAATCAGATATTATAAAGATAGGAGTAACTGAGAAAATATATGTATTTAGAGGAGACTGAAGAAATAGGTGATATATGTAGGTTAGGAGATATAAGTAGGCTGATTATCCTAGAGGAAATTGAAGTGTAGATGAATGACTAGTATAGTATTGTAAATGTGATTATTGTCTGATCTACAGACATAAGAGACTGGAAAGAAACAAAGTGTCGCAGCAATGTTTGGGTAATTGAAAGGTAGCATTTGAAATTAACTAGATGTCAGTAGTCTACTGAAGCTTCTGTAGATGCCAAATAAATGCATTTTCTTAATCAGGATGAGTGAGAAGATTAGCAGGAAAGAAAACAAAAGGCATGTAGTTGCACTGAATTAGTAATCAATCACTAACCAAACCAAGTATGGAAGAATGGGATTATTACACATCAAAAAGGGAGGTGGTCTTGATGCAAATCTGGGCAGATACTGGATGCTTTAGGTTACCCAAAATTATGAGTGATCTCAGGAGAATTGGAATAATCACAAATCACAATATTCAAATTGACAGATAAATGGCTACTTTCAGTTATGTAGAAAGAAATGTAGAAAACCACACCTAAAATGGCAAATTCTTCTACTCCCTCTCCCACTTATTCAATATCCTCTACACTACTTACATCAATTACTCAACTGTTAGTGGGTGGATAAGCATTAATATTGTCATGCTGGGAGTTCCAATCTCAGAAAGGTGGTGTAACACCGTGCCTGGAATGTGAGTGGCATCCTTCACACCAAGCAATTGTTCCTAATATTGTTCCTGTTACTGGTTTTACAGGCATAGGAATAACAATTTTAACAACAACAACAACAACAACAACAACAACAACAACAACAACAACAACAACAACAACAACAACAACAACAACAACAACAACAACAACAACAACAACAACAACAACAACAACAACAACAACAACAACAACAACAACAACTTGTCATATTATTAATTTTCTATTGACTATACTCTAAGTCTAGCATGCCTTAGTGTGGATAATACTGCAACCTTCTTTATTTTGATTTTTTTTTCCTGTATTTTTTTAGTTATTAAGTAATTTAATTTTTTGTCTTATGCTTCCAAGGGCAAAGATACTCTGATTATATCTAAATGGTAACTGTAGTTAATAGCTTTGTGCTTAAAGAGGAACTTGAATTATGTTGATATTTTCATACAGGACTTTGAAAATTAAAAAGGTATATTTTCTACATCTCTTTACAATCATGTAATTAATTTGACACTTTTGGAGACTTTTGAAGACCTTATTGCCTACCTTATTGCTGTCATGTCAAAAACATGTTACATAGAAACCTTTCTGGGGTACAAGTCAATACATGTAGAGGATTTCTTCTTTTTTTTTTTTTTTTTCCCTGTACCTTTCCCAGGTGCCACTGTGTATCTATATGTTCTAACAAAATCTCCCATGTTCATGCCATTTCCCTCTTTCCATACCAATATTTTTTTATGTAATCAACTGTCATGACCTGCTATTATCGTTACTGACAGTGTTATGAATCCCCGGTATAGTCACAACAGTCTGATTTTATGAGATCCTCTTTCACAGTAACAAAAAGAGAATTTCTTGATGATGCTTCTGAGAAGCTAGTACATCTTAATATCTAATAGTTATTTATTCTTGGTAAAAAAATGTCTTTTTATTTAACCATGTACTTTATTCTGTGAATAAACACTGTCTAATTTCAAAGCTATTTGTTTTGTGATCTGCCACATAAATTTACAGGTGAAAAAACTGCATGTATAAAACTGGTCCATCTAGGGTTTTCACACAAGTACATTGTCTCACATTACGTTTTGTTTGTAAGTGAAAGTGCTTTCACACAATAATTACTCTTTGTGAATTATTTCAGCAGAACAAAAATAGGTATGCATTGATACAACTCCACTGATGTGTGGGATGATTTGAAACATGTGAAGGTGTAACTGAGAGACAACATTTGAACTCACTTGAAGTACAGTCCAATATATCCTTGAGGCTGAAAGATAGCAGAAGTATTGTATATAGCCCACAAGACACAACAAATGTGCATCATTTAGCTGCCTTCTGAATCCTGACCATGTACGTTTTATTCATTACTGAGTTGCAAAGAGGCTTGTTTGTAAGCAATATTAGGACCAATTACACAAAACCATGACAACTGGGAGATAATGCTGACATCCAGTTAATTGTGTCACTGCCTTAAACAGTCTGATTCAGCTTTTATTTACACTATGTAATGCCTTTGTTTTAAAGTAAAGTTTACTTCTTTCATTCCAAAATGACTTTGTATTGCTGATACTTTTTTATATTGTTCCAAAACTACCTTTTCAGAAGCTGAATAAGTAGATGCACTGCCTACAGCAGAGGCGGAGTAGAGGGGAGAAGATTGCAGGTAACTCGACATTCCCACTACTCCAAAAACTGTGCATTCCTGAAGTGCATAGGGGACTGTATTTGACAGGAAGACTTAAGTATTGCAATAATTGCTGGTGGATGTTCTACCACCAATTTAAGTAAGTCCTCAACAGCAAACAATACTTTTGGGCTTGTAGAGAACAGGAAGAATATATGGACAGGGATATGCAGAAAGAAGCTTCCACCTGCGCCTTCCCTGTCTCCTCAGTAGCTGGCTAGACCAGTCCAGTTATAGTCTCATGTAATTCAGCACAGCTCAAGTCTATGTTAATACTTGACCAAATAGCCTAACCATTGGGCAGACCTGTATTCCAGGGTGAATTTCTCCGTTGTGGAAAATGCCCCCTTTCAATTAAGCAGTTTCAGTGTTCACTGGAGCAAGGACTAGACCCTGCACATGAACCAACCTTGTATTTCTTCTCTCTCCTTTCTCTTTGTTCCAGTGACTATTTCATTACTTTCTTGTAGAGAAATTAATTCAATACCTTCAGCTGAAAAAAATCAGAGCGAGAGAGATCTGCCCCAAACTATCTGGTAACATTGCAATTAGGGCACTCTGCTGAGATGTAAAATACTTTCATCAAAATGCAATCAGATAAGGAAGAGATATTAACAGAGTCCCAGCTGAGCACCCTGTCAGCTTGCAGCTGTGCTCTGTGGCAGGAGTGGACGCTTCTCCACAGTTTTCCTTTTTTTTTCCCAAGGAATTCAGATTGCTCAGAACACGCCTGTGAGATCAGGCCCTGGAGGTCTAATCTGTGAATCTCATTGTCAATGAGATACAGCATAGTCAAAGGGCAGCTTTACTATAGGCATTTCTGTTCAACCCCAGCAGCAGAAATGTAGACATTTCCAAGCTTTGCTGGGTGTTTCGAGGCTATATGTTTGGGTCATTTCACCCAGTGAGTGCCAGTGTGTCTTGCTGCGCTCAATGAGGAGCTGCAGTAACGGTCTCTCTCATGGTACGCTGCAATGCACTGGGCATCATCCTGCTCCCAGTAGAGAAGAGTGACTCAACACACTTTGTGGCTCAAGGACTCACCACATAACATGCTGCTGTAGGTTGCCATTAATATTTTGTTCATTTGAGAAGTTGCATGCCTGAAAGTCAAAATATGGCAGCCAAGTTTAATATGTAATATTCACTTTTACATTGCCATTAGGTTTGCAATTATTTGTCAGTTTGGGGGAAAATGATTCATTCTATGTCTCAATAGGATATCACGCAGGGATGTATACGTGTGAACCAGATAAAACTCTTTTGCCAGAAAATTCAAAACAGCTTCTCTTCAGTCTACTTCAAACAGATTTATCAAGTCCCTTATTATTTTTTTAAAAAGGCAGAAAAATTCGGTCAGAAAGCATGACACCTAGTCAGAACAATCAGAAGATTCACTATAAAATGCATCTGTGAAAGGCATAAGCAAATGATGGCCTGAGGAGGAGAAATAAGTTATTCTAAACTGATAAGTCTGTGTAAGTCTATTTAATACACTGGTGCCCTGAGACTTCCATTTTCCTTGATGTTTAATAGTTTTGTATTTTAAAAATCTGAATAAAATACATTTAAACTCATAGGGTTACTCTTTCAGTTTCTTTCTTAAGGAATCCTTTCACTTCAGTCTATTTTCATGCTTGTCAGTACATGACATGAAAGGCTCCTGCAATGCTGAAAGTGACAACCATACATCACCATAACTAAACCTCACTGCTGGTCAGAATCTAATATTCCTTTTCCCCTCTGTCATTGTTCTGGTCTATACCTTAGCAAGAGTTTGAAAACCACACCTTGGCCGTCTGTGCTGGAGGGACTTGAAAGAAGTTCTGCTGAACTTATATCATTGAAATGAAATGGGAATGAGCCAATAGTTAACCATTTATATTATATATGAATATATTATGATGTTTTGTAGATATTGTTCCAGTTCAACTAGAGTCTGGAGAACTGCATCAACATAAGATGGAAATATGAAATAGGGTAATTGAGGATTTTGTATTTATTTTACCACTAGTACTTTACTCCTCATGAGAGTGCATTGTTCTTGGAGACTATATATACCACCACCAAAAAGAAACCTGCTCATTGTTATTAGGAACCTGTGATGTTCTGCTCAAGTTTTTGTTTCTCCACTTTAGCCCTCTGTTCTTTAACTGCCTTTGCTTTTTTTTTTTTTTCTTTTGTTCTTTTCTGTAGCCTTCCCCCCTTTTTTGCCCTCAAGAGAATTTTTAGAACCTACCCTTCACAAACAACACACACGATACTGCTTTTTTTTTTTTTTTAAATTTAGTGTAATATTATTGGCTTACAGATGAAACATTTTTTACTTTGCAGAGAAAGAGCAGCTCCAAACCTTTCCAAGCGTAAATTACCCACTGAAACCAGTCCAGGATATATGAGTAATTGCACTTTCCTCTTAATGTGCAAGGTGTCAGTTTGAAATGTTGGACTATAAGGTAACACTTGAACAAGCCTTAAGGCCAAATTATCAAGAATTTTAAGTGAATGTTTCAGTATTTTTTGAATTGCAGTCTTAATCTTTTTGCCAGACCAATAATATATGCATTATGTTATTCTAGTAAATCTTTTATAATGTCTCATTTAGATAATAATTCTTGTTTTCTGTAATTGTCAATTTTCAGGAAGAATAAGGATGCTTAAGAGGATGCAGGATTAAGAAGATGCAAGTTAAAAAGGGAAAAATATTTCCGTGTAAGTTGAATTCCAATACCATCTATTTTTGATGCTCTTTGGAAATAGAGAAGTTAAGCAGACTCCGTCTTAAAAGTGGCTACGTGAAAAATTCATCACAATGCTAAAGCAGACTAGAGAGAAGCAGCTGCATGCACTAAAGAAAGAATTAATGGAACTTTCTCTTTCATTGCAGTTGTATTACTGAATAACGTAGCTGTTTTATTTTTCAAAATTGAGATAAAAAGTGGCATAGAACCACTGTAGAGGAATGATATTTCTAATGTGATCCCTTTAATGAGAGGGATCTTGTAACAACACTAGCAACTGGTTTATGATACTTTTCCTTTAGGTTGTCTGCTTAAAGTTGCTCGCTACTTTTAAGAAGTCCATTTAGGAGAGACTTATGTTTAAGGAACACCACACACATTTATATAACACACTTAAGACAGTAACAGCAGAATCCCTTTTAATACCCCTTCATACTGGGGGAGCCAAACCAAACCAAACCAAAAACATGCTTTCCATTAGACAAAACATTTTTTGTGCATAGCTCTGAAATACTGTATTAGAACATGCCTCTGACACACAGGATGAATGGCAACCATATTTCATAATCCAGTCTAGTCTGAAAAGGATTATTCTCTGGCAAGGTAATGTACAGCTATCCCTAAGACATAGCAGGCCAACGCGTGGACCTCCTGCCCACAGCCATACAAAGGAGCTGCGGCTGGCTCCCACATTCCCTCCCAGTGCCCTTTTGTATCTTGCATCCCTTAACAGACTTCATATGCATGACCAAAGAAGTTCTTGTTTCCTATTAGAAGGAAAACTATGTAAAGTCTTAGGTTTGAGGCTCGGAACTGGTCCACATTAGTATATAAAATCTGAGGTGTTAATTATAAATCACATACAATTAAAAAGTTGTTGGTCAACCTTAAATTATTCAGAACCTTGTCCCAGGCCATTAAGTTCTCTGGATTTGTACAGGATATTCATGATTTATTTTCCATGGCTTTTTTTTTTTGCCCTTTCTGTCACTGAACAGTAACACTTGAAAGATTTCTTTTTGCATCTGACAAATATTCCATCTTATGATTTCCCTTACCTTTTCTGCACAGATAAACCTGAACTCCCAGGGGACTCCATGAAAGATATTTTCTGTTACTTTAGATTCTGTTACTTTTGCCACACAGTAGCATAAGCATAATTTTTTAATGCTATATTTAAAATGGTAATGATATACTGAAAAAAAAAAAAAAGACAAGAGAATTACTGTGTGGGAGACAGTCTTCTGTAGGTACGCTTTTTTTTCAGTACTTCAGTGTCAATGACTGAATGCCATTGCTAGAGCTACTGATGTGCATTTGAATACCCCAGGAGGAACATAGTACATTAGCTCAAAGGAATTACTGAACAGGTGCTTTTTTTTTCCCCGAGAGATTACTGGAAACAGTATTAAATCGTCCTGTACATATTTGTGTAAAGTATAGATGAGCTTGTGTTTCATTTATAGAAGTGTCATCCTCATACACCTAAAGATGAAAGAACACCCACTCCCATTGTTTCAGGTGAAAATGATGTGCTAGAATACCAGAAAATAGTTAAAATACAGTGCACTTCAAACAGAACGAAAATAAAATACACAAATAAAGCACGATAAAAAACTGAACTGCTAAGTAGGTCAGGGGACACAAGTGGAGATGAAACTGATTTGGTTGATTCTTTATGTGCATTTACCCTGAAAACTTTTTAAAAATTTTAATGAAGAGAGAGACCTGTGGTAACTTCAGAGATAATTTCTTGAAAAGGGGCAAATATCTGAAAGAATTGATTGCTTACAAATGCAGCACAAACCACTACATAGCTTAAAAAAGCTGTGCCACTCGTAGACTGTCAGAATAGAACACGGTTTAAGGATACAGTTCCTTAATAAACAATATAAACAGAAAAAGGGGAGTACAGAAAAGAGATGTTACTTCCAATTTAGTTCGAGAATATCTGTTTGGGAGATCACGGAATTAGAAAATAGAACTGGAAGGAACCTCAAGATGCTGTCTAAGCCATGTCTTGGTGAAAAGATATGATCCACTAAATCAAAACTGTTCATGAGAAATATATGTTTAATCTTTTCTTAAAAGTATTAGAAAAGCCTGAGGTCTGAGAAAAGCTGTAGTGAAAAATTAGTGGAAAAGAATTCTGTACTGTTTGCAATGCAGTCTGTTTAATAACATCCCAAGCAATTAAAAAGCTGCTATGAGAGGCAAGGCTTAAATTTGAGAAGGAGTAAGGAAAACATACCAATGTGCTTTTTACAATAACTTTTCCTAGTGTAATTTATTCCATTTTTTTCTTTAAGCTTTTATTTTAAATACAATTAAACCGTAAGAGCATGCTTCTCTTCTTAAAAGTAGTACAGCAAAAATAATGCCCCTAATAAGTATATTGGCAAAGATTAATCTAACACATACTTTTATTATATGTTTCGTTTTGAATATCTTGACATACTGGAATTCCTCTCAAGGATTTTTTTCTTTTTTTTTTTTCTTTTTTTTTTCTTGAAACTTTCTTGAAAAAGTTTCTAAAAGCAGACTCCTGGCTCTGAAAGCCATGTTCCTTTCCTCACAACAGGATGACTGTACTGCCGAAGAGATGAACAAATATAAAACTAACTTCCAGTATTTCAGCCCTCCTTTGACTCACTTTTTTTCTTTTCCTTACTACAAGACCACTCTGAGCTCCACTAATCTATGTGGGATGAAATTAAATTGCCAGCCATTCTTTATTTTTTTTTTACAACCTTATTTCTAGTTGTCAAAGTGTTTTCTTTTTATTGGAAAAGAGGTATTTGTTTGCTGTCATGACCATTATTTGAAGCTTGTATTTCTTTATGCTTATTTGCAGGCTGTCAATGTCTTTTTTGATACCAAGGCTGTGTTTTGGTGTAAAAATGGCAATTCCAACTAATGGGTAAACTGTAATACTTGAGGTTATAACGTAGCCTTGAAGTATATCCGCTGTGGGTTCAGCTTGCAAGCATTGTTCTTTGTCTTTTGTGTCTGTCACATTCACAATCTCACTTGCTGACACATCCCTTGTATTTTAAAAAAACATACAAATCTGAAGATACCACTTATCCATAGAAATTAGCACATATTCTGTAAAAAATTAGTTCTGCATCTCAAAACAAAACAACAAGCAAAAAACCAAAACAAAACAAAAAAACAAACAAAAAAACCCCAAACCAACACATCAAAAGAGAAATTTTTCAAATAAAAATCTCTCAGGTATCTGACCTAAACACAGAGCATAAGTTCTGTCATTTATCACTGGTTTCAAGGATGACAATGTTATACTTCAATGTTCTACTGAAACGAAGGACAAAGCACACGTGGATTACTGGTAGGAAAATGTCTTGGAGATGCACTTGCTTGTAATTTAGTTTAGTTTACAGTGATTTCTCCTTATTGACTGGAATTGATGTCTTCCTGTTTTCATAGAATCATAGAATCATTTAGGTTGGAAAAGACCTCCAAGATCATGTAGCCCAACCATTAGCCTAGCACTGCCAAGTCTACCACTAAACCATGTCCCTAAGCACCACACCTACCTGTCTTCTGAAGACCTCCAGGAATGGTGACTCAACCACTTCCCTGGGCAGCCTGTTCCAATGCTTCACAACCCTTTCAGTGAAGACATTTTTCCTAATATCCAACCTAAACCTCCCACAGCACAACTTGAGGCCATTTCCTCTTGTCTTATCGCTTGTTGCTTGGGAGAAGAGACTGACCCCCACCTTGCTACGGCCTCCTTTAAGGTAGCTATATAAAGCAAGAAGGTGTGCCCTGAGCCTCCTTTTCTCCAGGCTAAACAACTCCAGCTCCCTCAGCCGCTCCTCATAAGACTTGTTCTCCAGACCCTTCACCAGCTTCGTTGGAGAACATATTCTAATTAAACTTCTACTGTGGCATTTAGTTGCCTCCCTTTAAAAAAGTAGGCATGGAGCTGCTATCCATTCCTATTCCTCCTCTCCACACCCAGCCCCTCCACACACCTACCTATGAATCATGAGTTTGAGGAGAATGTTAGAACTTTCTCAAATTCCCTTGAGGACAGTTTAATAATGAATGTTTTAAGTTTTATATGCATATGTATATGAGCATAAACCACATTATGGCTTTTGCAAATGAAAGATCAAGTCATGAAATAATGGATTAAAGCCAAAAAAAAAAAAAGCAATTTACAAGAAATGGACAGAGATATAACAAATAGTGGCAGTTGGGTAAGAAACTAGAAGACTAAGAAAAAGAGAAAAACTGAAAACAGTAAAAGATAAAAACTGGAAATGCACAAGTAGATGATTAAAGGCTTCAGATGAAAAGGTAAGCGAATTCTGAGGAAATGCTGACAAATAGCAAACTCACCTGCTTCATACATCTCAATATATTTGCTAGAGGAAGTTATGATGTCTATATTTATTAAAATAATTGAAATAGCAAAACCTGAAGTAAGAACTGCACTGCTGATGCGCAGGTTATTTGTTGGTACCCTGTGGTTGCTCCTCCCAACAGGTAACGCTGGGGAACAGGCCCTGCAGATCATTCCTAGCGTAGGAGTTCAGCAGAAAATACTGTACAGGTGAGTTTTTTTTGTTTTGTTTTGTTTTTGTTTTTGTTTTTTTTTTCTATCATCTGCAAATAATCAGGTTACAGCTGCTCCCTCCATCATTTCACCACTCATCTGATTAGTAAAGTTCTACCTTCCTATTGATGGGACCAATGCTACAGATCAGCTTGGGAGAGAAAAGGCTGCATGGAGAGAGAGGGAATCAGTCCCTGTGTCATCTGAAGCTTTTTCTTTTTTCTCCAGTGTGATAATAATGCTAGTCAGAGTGAGAACACTGAAGGCCCTGAGGGCAGAATGGAGATGGTGGGAGGGAAATCGTAGATCCTCCTCCCAGGACACAGAGCAGCCATCTGGACAGTAGCTGTGCTCGTCTTTATTCAGGGAGGGTATACGCACCTTAGGCTCTGAAGAGCCGTAAGGGTTGGCTGATTAGAGAACATTTTCTGAGACTAAATACTGTACTTAAAGCACCGTGACAATTAATACAAACACAACTGAGAATATGGGCTCAGCTGGGCATGGGTAGCCACAGTTTTCAAAGCAATTGCTGATTTTTTAACAGCTGACTTGAAAGTCCAGCTGTGATATGCAACTACTACACATTATAATTATTTGAAAGGGAATACACTAAATGTGAAAAGAAAATGCTAATGAGTTGTTTTGCTTGTCATTACATTTTATTGTACCATATACTGGCAGCCTTCTCAAAGATTATGGTGGTATGTCAGAATTACAGAATAGTAAATGCTGTTTTATTTGCTATGTATGTGTGTTAGAGAGGAAGCCCCCACGAATATTAAGATTGTGCTTATTACAGAAGGGTAGGTAAGCAGTGCTGTAGCTCCTTTGGACCATAAAAGACAAAAAAATACCTTTAGGGGAAATAATTGATTTTGGGGAAATAATTGATTTTGGTAGAAAGCTGATTTATTATCCCCAGTTTTAAAACTATATTCACAACTTTCTTAAACATTGCATTGCTACAGAAACCAGAACAGAAAATTGACTGATTTTCCTTATGTTTTAGATAACCATAGGAAGAAAAGCTAAGTAATGACAGCTGAAATGATCGAGTATAACTATATATATGCAGAAAAAAAAAAAAAAAGAGTGTTTTGAGTAGCTTTTTACAATAGCTTTGTGTTGATTGGTTTGATTTGCAATGATGATTTAAACAACCTTTAACAACTAGCATACTTACTGACTCCTGGAAATCCTGGCGGCTGAGTCAGAAAGAGAATAGACACCTGTGATGAGGGTATACTAGCAAAAAAAAGCTCTCTCTCCTTTCCCCACCCTTCTTATCCCATTTCTAAGCAGACTGGCTTCAGTGAATTATCTCTGTTCACACCACTGCAATGAGGGGTGAATCCGGTTTGCATGATTAATAAGAGAAGACGTCGCATATTCCCTAGCAAAGTGCTGCCTTTGCTTTTTAAGTTCTGTTTTCCTTAACGTAGAATGACCAGCAATGTGAACTGAGAGCAACTTCATTTTTGAATTAGCTAAAGTAATGAAAAACTGGTGGTATGATATTCCTGTGAATGTCAAAGGAAATTAGAATGAAAACATTGTCAATAATACATGAGTTATTATGACTGCTTTTGAAAATATCAGTGAGAACTGTTTTATTTCCATGAAAAAGCTGTTAAAATGTTATTGTAATGTATTTGTGAATATTTCAAGAAGACAGGAGTCTTTTTGCCATTATTGGCTTTTTTTGGCATAATTTGCCATTATTTTGAATGTATTGTTTAGTACATACAATTTTCATGCTATATCTGTGTAAGTAGAATGGAATCATATACAAACTGACTTCCACCATATTTTTGTTTGCTGACAGAGGTATGCTCTCAGTTTTTGAGGCTAAATTGGGAAATCAGGAGTGGTTTCTTTCATAAACTAGCTTTACATTTATGTTCACAATTAGTAATGTTCTTTTCATACCTATATTGTATTTTGCTTTGGAATTACTGTTTTAAATTGAGACACTGTAACTGAAGAAGTTAATAAGGCTTTAGTTGGGCTGCAGATAGGAAAAAGGAATGAAAAGGTGTGTTTTTGGGGGGAGGTGGGGGTGGGGTCAAAAGCTGATGTTAGGGGTGTATATTAGGTAAGAACAGCGGAGATTCAGCAAAACTAGGGTTGGGGGCTGGGAGCTTAGGGGAAAGCCAGGGTTTACAGATAGCAAGCGGAACTAGGAGACAGTGGAAGAATACACAAGAGCTTACTGGAAGCTTTCTCACAAGTTCACCACGAACAACATCAGGTGCAGCAGAGGCTTCTCCAAGCAAGAGGCAAGAAGTGATTGGGTTGCACTTTCTGCTAAAACAACTAACTCCCAATTATTTACTCTGCATTACCTAATACTAACCCTGCTCTAGATGAATTCAATTTATCCCATTTGTGAAAATGAATATTTCATTAATATTAGATTCTAAGACTGACAGAAAATGATTTAGGTCCCTTAGGTAGGCAGAAGAAGTAAATAAAATGTTGGTGTTTTGTTTGTTTGTTTGTTTGTTTG